>JASAUF010000268.1:0-231883 GCA_030180095.1 Magnolia changhungtana
GGGATTAGAGGGATTATATGAATTAGTTAGACATTTACATTTTTTTTTGTATTTTATATATTATGGATCAACACATGTATATATTTAGTCTGGTAACATACTCATACTCTGGGGATTGAGAAACACTTATATACATTATATACCATCTCGGTCTTCCGCTTGCTTAACTTAATTATCTTTGGAGTATGATACGCTTTTTTAGTATAATCCCACTCATGTTTAATGCACTAATATGGACAACATTTAAACATCATTATCTATGTTGCATAAGTGATGCTTGTTAGAACTTCGGGGAGTTGAGCTTACGCTCGACCCACGATTTTCGGGGCATTACTGATGTTGGACTTAGAAACTCTCTTTCTCATAATAAATGTTTGAGAACATGTGTAAGATGAATGCCCACCCTTGATTTTTTTTTTTTTTTTTTAAGGGTTTGACCTTGATGCTTACGTTAGATCAATTCAAACTTTTAGACTTGTAATCTAATGGTAGGCCTAGATTCTAAAACTAAGGGTAATCATTATTTCAAGTTGGTTGCAATAATGAAAATAGTTGAAGAGAGGCATCCATCCTTGAGTTTATAGGGCCCATCATGATCATTATATTTAATCCACTGATCTTATCATTAGATGCCACGCTAAAACTTAGTCCAAGGGCTCAAAATAGTCCCATTCGTGATTCATATTGGCCACACTAAGGGAAGCTTGGTGGAGGGTGAGCTTTATTTGTTTGACAGATGTCTTCAACCCACGTTAATGAGGGTTCGATGACAGTTAAGCCGATGTCATGGCTACTGACTAAGATGACATCGAAAGCAAAGTCGATGAAATTGAAATTTTTCGTGTTTTTCAACCCCGATAGTTGGACAGTTTTGGTCCTTCTTCAATGACATCGAACTAGGTTCGATGTCATCGAAGGTTTACGTAGATTCATTTGAGGAAATGCAGATTCTGCGAATTTTGTTTTCGATTTTGCTTAGGTTTCTTTCTAAACCTATAAATAGGCATGTATATGGGACTAGGAGCTATTCAAAGGGGTTCTAAGTATTTCTAAAAGGATTCTAAGGTTTCAAGGGGTGGAGAAAATGAGAGGTTTGAGGATTGCTCAAGCCGGGTAAGTCTTATCTTTGTAATGTGTGCTTTCATAGTGGAATTTTTGTCGCTTTGGCGTTGTGGTTTTTTTCCTTGAGGGTTTTCACGTTAAATCTCTGTTATTCTTTGGTTAGCTTGGTGCTCTTATGGATTGCTATCCTAGATCTAGATCTATGTGATTCCATAGACCAAATCCCAATAAGTGGTATCGAAGCAATCGTTGGGGCACAAATCCGAATCTGAAGGATTAGTAATAATGGGAAACGCCAAGTTTGATATTGAGAAGTATTCAGGTAAAAATAATTTTGAGTTATAAAAGGTTAAGATGATTAGCCTATTAACCAAGCAAAGCGAGATTAAGGCTCTTGAAGAGCGAAAATCTTTTATGAAAGATGAAGAATGGAAAACCCTTGATAGTAATGCTTTAGCCTCCATCCATTTATGTCTCACGGATGAGATTCTCTATAATATTTTGAGGGAGAAAACTGCGGCTTAGTTATGGGAGAAGTTAGAGAACATCTATGCAAATAAGTCCTCTGAAAATCACCTACACTTGAAGCTACAATGTTATACCTTCAAGATGACAAAGGGTAGAGATCTGGAAGCACACATCAGCAATTTTAATAAATTAATGTGTAAATTGCTGGATATGGAGGAAGTGGTCAAAGATGAAGAACAAGCATGTATATTGCTGAATTCTAAACAAAACCTTGAATGTAGACACCATTATTTTAGCCCTTCAAGGGAAGGCCATGAGAAAGTTAAACGGCAATATGGGGACATCTTCCGATGCACTGATTACGAGGGGTAGGAATTCTAAGCATGATACAAGATCTTTAAGGTCAAGACCTAAGTCCATGGGTAAAGGCAAAGGTAAGTTAAAGTGCTATAATTGTGGGATGGAAGGACACATGAAGAAGGATTGTACAAATCCTAAATCTAAGAGAGAAGAATCTAAGGCTTCATATAGGGAGGCCAATGCTACCACATCAGATGGATCGAGTTGATGTGATGGTGATGTCTTGTCTGTGTCTATAATCAGATGCCCATATGATGATCGTAGGGGCGAGTGGATTCTAAACACAAGGGCATCCTTCCATATGACTCCTCATCGGAGTTAGTTCGCCTGCTACATGAGTGCGATGGTGGATAGGTGTTTATAGGCAATGACATTGCCTGTAATATTGTGGCTATTGGAATAGTGCGTATCAAGATGTTTGATGAGATGAAGCATACCCTAACTAATGTCAGGCACGTTCCTATTTTGAAGAAGAATCTGATTTCTCTTAGTGTACTTGAGGTAATGGGATGCAAGTTCACGAGTATTGATGGTGCCCTTAAAGTATCTAAAGGGGCACGGGTAATCATGAAAGTGCAACGACTCGGTAATCTTTACAGGTTGATCGGGAGCACTTCAATTGGTGGAGCTGCAGTGGCTGTAGCGGATTTCACCTTTGCACGTGTGTGACATGTTGGGCATGGTCATATGATGGGGCAGGGCATGAAGGCTAAAACGCACGGTCAGAGATACAGAGTAGTTGAAGCAGCCACCTGTGAGAAGAATCATATCGTATAATCGCAGGTGATCGGCAAGTTACATGGAAGACTTAAATATCGTAAGGGATCCGTCTTCTATTCAAATGGCTCTAGGTAAGCCTGATGCTAGGAAGTGGAAGGTGGCTATGGGCGATATGATGGACTCGTTGTACCAGATCGACACATGGGAGCCGGTGGAGCTTCTAGTGGGTCGGAAAGCGGTTGGATGCAGGTGGATCTTCAAGAGGTTACAACATATATATAGAGCGAGGTTGGTAGAAAATGGTTATATAGAGCAAGGCTGGTAGCGAATGGTTATACTCAGAGAGAAGGGATCGACTTCTCAGAGATATTCACAACGACGGTATAGCAGATGTTTATTAGATCCGTATTGGCGCTGGTTGCCCAATGAGATCTTGAGCTGAAACGGAAGGATGTGGAGATATCACTTCTGCATGGGAAATTGGAAGAGTTGTTCTACATGAAGCAATCAGATCAGTTCGAAGTTAAAGGGGCAGAGAATAAAGGTTTGCAGGAGGTCCTTGTACGACTTGTCGCCTAGGCAGTGGTATAAAATTTGATTCCTTCATGATGAGTTAGGAATTATATGTTGATGACATGTAAATCGCTAATCATGACATGTCTGAAATCAACGTACTAAAGACTCGGTTAAGTGGGACATTCGAGATGAAGGATCGGGAGGCTGCAAAGATGGTTCTTGACATTGATATTTATAGAGATTGGAAGAGAGTAGGCTTTGGTTATCTCAGGTAGAATACCTTGAGTAGGAATTGATCAAGTATGTGATGGATTAGGAAAAGCAGGTGAGCATTCCCTACGCGATCTCTTCAAGTTTTTCTCAGGACATGTCCTAAAACAGATGATGAAAAGCAAGTTATGTCTCATGAGCCTTATTTGAATGCGGTTGACATTGTATGTCATGGTCCAGTATTAGACCGGTTATTTCACAAGCAATTGGTGTTGTGAGCAAATACCCCATTAAACAACATTAGATGGCGATGAGATGGTTACTTCTATACATTTGAAGTACTGAAGACTACATCTTACTTTTGGGAAGACAAAAGCAAAGGTGGTTGGGCATGTGGATTCAGATCCAAGCAGATCTGCTTACTAAGGTCGTTCCTAAAGAGAAGTTCAAGTTCTGTGCAACTTCTTTAGGTTTGGTGATGGCGTAAAAGAAAGACGGATTGTACACGAGAAGCGTTGATAGAGCTATGATGTGAGGCAAGTATAAGAGAAGAGGATAAAAAGCTATATGTTTGAAAATTAAAGACATGGTGGAGATTGTTGCTGACATATGTCTTCAACCCTATTAATGAGGGTTCGATGACATCGAACTAGCTTTGATGTCATCGAAGACAACTCGATGACATCAAAGCAAACTCGTGAAATCGAATTTTTTTCGCATTTTTTAACCTCGGTCGAGGTTTACGCAGATTCATTTGCGAAAACGCAGATTCTGTGAATTTTGTTTTTGATTTTACTTAGGTTTCTTTTTAAACCTATAAATAAGCATGTATACGGGAGTATGGGCTATTCTAAGGGGTTCTAAGTATTTCTAAAAGGGTTCTAAGGTTCCAAGGGGTGGAGAAAATGAGAGGTTTGAAGATTGCTCAAGCCGGGTAAGTCTTCTATCTTTGGAATCTGTGCTTTCATAATAGAATTTTTTGTCGCTTTGTGCCATGGTTTTTTCCCACAAGGGTTTTCCTCGTTAAATGTTTATTCTTCTTTGGTTTGCTTGGTGCTCTTGTGGATTGTTATCATAGATCTAGATCTATGTGATTCCACAGACCAAATCCCAATAAGCTTTACCATACACACTTTTTAATTATATGGTCTACTTCAATCATGGATGGAGCTTAATTTAGAATGCTTTGCCTAACATGGTCCATGTGGATTTAAAATAAACATCATGGTGAGGTACGCCTAAGTTGGCAATCCATTTTCCTTCCCTCACTCTATTTATTAACATTAAATAATCATCAATTTTCATATTAATTTACGTCTGGCCAAGTAGTTGGACCTAAGTTTCTATTTATATATTGATACATGAAATTAATATTTTGTTTAAGGGAATAAAAATTTATCTTCTATTGCTTTTTAGTGACTTTTCTATGATAAACAACCGAATTGGTCACTGCCGATTCACTTATTGTATCAGCTAATATATAAAGCCATGATAGCCATGGTTTCCTTGCTCAGCTGGCCTTAGATGAAATACTCATCTAACGCATGGTAAATGCACTTCAAAGTCGATTCCTTCAATGATTGAGAGTGCGTCCAGTCTGTATGAAGACAAGGAGAACTCAGTGCGGGCGCTTCTCATTGGTCGACGTCATCACCAAGGTCTCAGAACACGCATTTTCTCTCCCCAATAGATTGGGTTCTACACAACTAAACCTGTAACGCGTGGAACTTCTTCAGCCCCACGATGATATATATATATATATATATATATATATATATATATATATATATATTATTATATATATTATATATATATATATATGTGTGTGTGTGTGTTAGATCACACCGTTCATCAATTTTTAGAAGTATGTATATAGCATGAGCCCAAAAATGAAGTACATTCAAAGCTCAAGTCGACCACATCACAGAAAAGCAATGGAATTGAGCAACTGCCGTTGAAACCTTACTAAGTCTACCGTGAGGTTTATTTGCCATCCAACCTATCCATAAGGTAACAAAGATCTAAATGAAAGAAATATCATCTTGACCAGTCTTCTATGGCTGCAAAAAGTTTTCAAAGGTGTAAGAGTCCTATTTCCACTGTTTCCTGTATTGTGGCCCACAAGCAACTTGATGCCTGAAATTTATGTGAGCATGTGATGATGTATTTCTTAGATCTACACATTTCATTCATTTTTTCAGATCATTTTACCTAATTAGCCCAAAAGATATGCATATCCATAGTTAAAATGGATCACCACTGCACTGGAGATACTAAAAATTGATGATACCATTGAAAACTTTTTAGCGTCAGAGACAGCTCCAGTCAAGCTGATATTTGTGTTTTACCTCACCGAAGTATGTGCGATCTTATGAACACATTAGATTTAAAATAAGCCTTATGGTTGGCCATAAAAGGTTTTAACTGTAATTTGTTCAATCCTATGCTTTCTATAGTGTGTAGTTTACTTGAGCATTAAATTTATCTTATTTTAGGTCTTATGGTTTATAATTACTTAAAAAAATTTGATGGACAACAAAGATATAATACAAAAGTCATGGTGGGAGTTAGAGAATCCTTACTCTTGCTCGGATGGTAGACTTTCGAGAGTTCCAACACCCGGTCAAGGGTTCGACTAACCATAGTTGGTGAAAGCCCACGGCGTGAGTGTGTGGGGGTGTGTGTGCGTGGGTAAAAAAAATAAAATACGAATGGTAGGACAAAAAAAGTTATACGCATATCTCACCATCATATCCTGCACTTCGCATTTACTTCTTTCCTTTTCATTCTCCCTTATCTTTCAGCTTTTTTAAACATGGATGTCACCTTCGTACGTGCGTAAGCCACTCATCATGTGTATGACACGTGGACGGTAAAATAACCTACGGTCACCATTCAATGCACACATTGGGCGTCTTGATAAGTGGATAAGTCTGCTTTTTGGGCCTAGCTTCATTCATTGTAGCACACAGAAGCGGATTGCGTACCGAGTAAACTGTGGGGTCCACCGTAATTTATGTTTTTTATCCACTCCCATCCATCGGTTATACCGGACAATTTGAGGGCTTAGGACTAAAAAATAAGCATATCGAAAGCTCAAGTGGGCCATATCACATGAAACAATGTGAATTGAACGTTTACCGTTGAGAAATTATTAGACACATAAGTTTTGAATCAAGCTGATATTTGTCTGTGTGATCTTATGAACAGGCTGAAAAACATCGATCCGGCCGTAGCAAGGTTTCAACGGTGGAAATCATTATTCCCACTTTGTCCTGTGGTGTGGTCCAATTGAGCATTGGATATGCTTCAATTTTGGGATCAACCTCTAAAATGAGCTGTAAAAATGGATGGACGGCCTGGATAAACCCCGTACATTCACAGTGGGCCCAAAAGAGTTTACTCAGCACGCAATTGGATTCGTGGTACACCATATCCTAGATTCCACATGATATAATTGATAGCGCGTGTGGTGAGCATCACTCATCCACGAATTATACAATACGTGGCCTGCATTTGCACGTTACATACGAGTTTTGAACTCCGATAAGTTGGTCCCATCGTTTGATAATCCATACCATTAACCTGTTGTGTCTCAGCATTGATTGACTTTGCCAGTAAGAATATATAAGAATATATAAAAAGAGACAACGATGGTCCATCTCAACTGATGGCTGGGATCTTCAAATGAAGTATTTTGTTGGTTCATTATGGGTCCACAGTGCAAAAGATATGATCAGAAACTCTGACAATGCGCTTCACTTGAAAATCCGACAGAAAACTATTTCGATACTCTGGCAAATGCGCTCCGTGATATTCAGGTACATAGAAATTACGTACTATGTGTCTGCACAATTCATTCAAACAGAAAGTTACACTTTTTTCTTGTTAGCTTGTTAGCACACCCACGGTCAGTTCACACTTCACTGTTAGCCACCCCCACTAGAGAATCGGTACCAAGACCTCAGCGTTGAAATGAGGTATCTCTCACTCGGTCTACCACTTGAGCTATGGATCATGGTGTAACAGAAAGTTACACTTGTGACCGAGGTCCTCTGCTCAATTTAAGTACATGATTAAGAAGTATTAGCATGTCAAAGTTGTATTTGACTCAATATTTAGTTAAACACGGTGACCCCATCAAATATTTAGTTAAACACAGTGACCCATGCTAAAACACGTGAGGAAGGTTGGATTCAAAATTCGGCTCTTAAGCTAGCTACAAATCAGGCAACTAAACTTACCGAAGAGTAGAGGTGAGTCCTTCAGGAGAGATTCTTTTTGCCTTCTGTCTAAGTCTAGGACTTGTTCTTACATCGGTAATAAGATTCAACATATTTTTAAAAGGGATAAAGATGATCAAATAAATAAACGATGGCTAAAACGATGCTAAATTTATTCTTATTTGAATGAAGCTTATTGCAATTAACAAAGTATTAAATAAATAAAAATAAGATATAAATACATGATCTGTTGGTAAGAACAGATGATCGAGACAAATGGTTAGCAGGATGTGACCAAAAAGATGATTGTCAATGTAAGGATTTAGTTGATCGAAATCTAGCAACTTAGGGTTATTAATGGTTAATTTAATCATACGGTATTATAGTGATGGCACTGGATAGTAGCAACCTATTCTAAGGCTAGGATAACCTAAGCTATGTTAGGATAAATTAAGGTAAAGATAAATTGAGTTTGGCATGAACCTTGAGATATTCATCGATTGCTCCTTTTATAGGTTGTCGAGGCGGTAAAACCCTTGTTGGTCGCCTAATTTCCTTTTTCGTCTGGGATCCTTCAAGATTATGACGTGTGGTCTAAATAAGGAGATTTTTGTAAATATGAAATGATTGGTTTTCAAATCTCCACTTTTATGTAGATGGTCCCTTGTTTAACCTTCGAGACATATTGCATCTAGTTCTGTAATTTGTTCCCTTCCTACATGTTATATAACAAACCTATGGCAATAATTTAAATGAACATATAAAACAACACCAAATTTAGTGTGAGAAGAAGATTCTTCATTGCTTATTGGTTTTTATCCTCAATAACCTCATCTTTTATCTCTACGGACTTTTTTTCTTTAATCACAGTTGAACGACCTTCCTTAACCATCACTGCATTCATCTTCATTTTTCCATAATGTGTAATTCGATCAGTTGAAATTCAACACCTTGAATCTGATAGAACTTGATCTAATCATCTGAAACAAAATTATAATATGAATGCCGACACTAAGTCTTGTGCTAATTAAGCCCTTTTAATAGTTATCTCTTATACCAAATGTTGTAAAAGAAACCCGCGCATAATTGATACATGCGAAAGAAAATCACAAAAGAAAACAGCTAAACTAAAACTTAAAAGGCAAAGAGAAAAATAAGGACAAGAAGTAAGAATATTTGTGGTTTGACAATATACTTACATCATAAAGTTACAATATGGAGGTTTTTTCTTGACTAAATCAAGAAAAATCAGAAAATACAAGGCATACTTTTATCTCACTTTGTCATCGTACAAGGAATCTCTTGTGAGCTCCCACTGCAAGAAAATATCACTCTACATGTAATCCCCACATATAGACAACATATCCACTGAAGAGGGCTTCCTTAAAGCCTAAGAAGCTAAGCTTGATCATACCTTTTGGGCACTAGAGAGGGGGAATGTGAAGACGTCTACTGGAGGGAGATTGATGCAGGGAAGGACATGATAAGATCGATTACTGTCTTCCTTAGGGATAATTACTCCAAATCCATGGAGCTCTTTTCATTCCTCATAGAGTTTCCTCAAATCCTTGAGGGATAAAATAGAAATAATTTCTAATAAATTTGAAATTTAATTAATTGATAATAAAAATGAGATTACAATCCTTTAAACAATGAGTTCAAACCTAGGACAGAGTTTTAGACTTAAACTCCAACTCAAACTCCCTAAAATATGTAACTTACTATAAATGGTAAATTTACCATTTATAAATGATCATCATTCTTACTAGACTTCATGGTTTTCAACCAAATATAGTAAGTGTCCAATTTAGCCTAACCACATTATTCTCTTGCTTTTATAATCCCTTTTCATGTTGGGCATGGCTCCTGCAACTTAAAAGATTAAAAGTTATGATGGAATTAAAACTTATTATTTATAGTAAAAATAAAAATAAAATGGGCTTTTAAGTGTCAATCTGATGGAATCTCACAAATATGGTGTGGGCAACCCAACGGAGCAAGTTGGTTGGCTAAAGTAGCTTCTCCTATCCCAAAATCATATATGATACATCGAAAAACTTATTCCGGTTTGTGAGATACGACTGTTTTATGGTATGATGGTCCGGATGATTTTCGCCTCCGATCGGGCCTTTTCTAGTCTATCTTTACCATGAAAGTGTCCGCAACCCACTACATCAAATATGCATTGGTGTTTATGCACAAGTCATTCCCTGGCTTCCAACCCAAAATTTTTAATGGCAAAAAATTATTGAAATAATATTTTATATATTGACATTTATAAATAAGCTTAGTTTACAAACGTTTGTAGTAGATCAACCTCACACACACACACACACACACAACATTTATGTGGTGAGCTCATAAGAACTTCCCATGAGGTCGAGTTGTGTGGGCCCCACCGTGATGCGTGTCGAACATATACCCCATCAGTTAGATGCACCATTCCATGGTGGCCCTCGAGCTTAAAAATCAAGTCAATCGATGAGTTTTTTGGGCCATACCACATACAAAAGTTGAGAGGGGTTACCCTCCCATTAAAACATTCATAATCATTTGTTGGGCTTATTGAGGTGTGGTTCACAAATCCAGCCCATCCATTATGTGTGTCCCACTTGGATGAGGGGTCAGACCAAGTTTCAAATGTATCCAAATTTTAGGTGGGCCCCACCAAGTGCTTATATATATATATGTGTGTGTTTTAGGCATCTCTTCACATGATTTAGATGGTATGGCCCACCTGAGTCACAAATACAGCTAATTTTTAAGACATCCCATAATTTAAAGGGGACCCATCAAATGCACAGTGTTGATGTTCGACACGCATCACGGTGGGGTCTACACAGCTCGACCTCATGGGAAGTTCCCATGAGCTTGACCACATAGAACCATTATATATATATATATATATATATATATATATATATATATATATATATATATATATATATATATATATATATATTACAAGCAGCATTTCATAGGTCCCGCTAATTTATCACTCTGCAAGACACCCAATCCATGCAAATGGTGGGCTACATCATGAAGATCATGTGGGGAAAAATCAGGATGGTCCATTGGGACACACCACCTATCCACAAGGTGTCTGGACTCTGTGGGCCCCACCTTGATGTATGTGTTTTATCCACTACGTCCATCCATTTTTCCAGGTTATTTTAGGGCATGAGCCCAAAATTGGAGTATATCCAAGTTCCAAGTGGACCACGTCATCAGAAAATAGTGAGAAAATAGTGGAGATAATGCAACGACCATTGAAACCTTGTTGGGGCCCACATAATATTTATTTGCCATCTAATACCTTGATAAGGTCACAAAAATGTAAATGAATGGAAAACACAAATATCAGCTTAATCCAAAAACTTTTGTGGCCCCAACAAGTTTTCGATGACAAGCATTCAATGCCCACTGTTTCCTGTAGTGTGGTCCACCTTAGTTTCGACAACAGTCGCTAGACTGATTCAACATACAGGCACAACACATCTAATCTAATGTGGTGGATCCACTGCAATTTTCAAAGGACCTGATCACTATGGTCCGGCCTGGGATTTGTGGGGCCCACCATGATGTAAGTGTTTTATCCACGCCATTCATCACTTTTATCAGATTATTTTAAGGTATTATCCTAAAAATGAGGCATGTCCATAGCTCTAATGGACCACATGAAAGGAAGCTGAAGTGATAGTTACACACTGTTGAAACCTTTCTAAATTTTTTATTTTATTTTATTATTATTATTATTTTTTTTTTTTACCATCCAACCTATTTATAAGTTCATGTAAATGTGGATGAAGTGAAACCACAAATATCAGCTTGATCTGAAACTTCTCCCACTCCCAAGAAGTTTTTAAAAGTGGACGTTCAATCCCCACTTTGTGGCCCACTGCAGCCATGGACCTGCTTTATTTTAAGGATCATACCTTAAAATGATCTGACAAAAGCGATGAACAGCGTGGATAAAACACTTACATCATGGTGGGCTCCACAGAGTCCTACCCAGATGGATTACCGTCCGGGCGGGGGAGGACGCAATCCGCGTCCGGGAAGGTATCGTGCGCGAGGATGCGGATTGGATACTGACAGGTTGGCTACTGAAGTGACGTCTCCAACTTCTGTGGGCCCCACCATGATGTATGTGTTTATCAACACCGTCCATACATTTGGAGAGATCATTTTAGAGCATGGTCTAAAGAACGAGGCAGATCCGAGGCTGGGGTGGACCCCACCACAGAAAACAATGATGAGAGTGACGCCCACCGTTGAAACCTTCCGAAGGTCCACCATGATGTTTATTTGAGATCCCACATGTTCATGTGTTAAAGCAGACATGAAAGAAGGGAAAACACAAATATTAGCTTGATCGAAAGCTTTCGTGGCCCTTAGAACTTTTTAACCGTGGGTGTCACTCTCCCCCTTTTTTTTTTTTTTTTTTTTGTGGTGGGGTCCTCTCGAGCTTTAGATCTAATTCATTTTTTGGATCATGCCCTAATATGATCTCTCCAAATGGATGGACGGTGCAGATACAAAACATACATCATGGTGTGGCCCACAGAACTTGGTGACATCACTTCAGTAGGAGTCTCGCTACTCAACATGCAATTCCCGTGAGATTGCAAAAATCTTGACGCACGAGTCATCCTTTATTCTCACGGTTGCTGAATCCCAGCTGATGAGTGTAATCTAACAGCTCATATATAAGCTCGCATTTAAGCTCCGTGCAGCCTTGTGCCCAGGAGGCCGGGACTCATATATATATTCAGTGAAAAATCCTTTCGTGTATTGATAAATGGCGTTAGTATTTTGTTCAAGGAATAATTAATAAAATTTATGTATCGTCTATTTCTTTCTTCTGATTTTTCTTTGACGCTATAAATATTATTGTATCCGTTTATTTATTGGCCACGACCAACGCATGACATACATCAGCGGATAGTTGAAACCATGATCTCCATGGTGGCAAACGCAGTCCTTGGTTGCTGGTGTAGATGAATAAACATCTAACCGTGGTAAACGCACACCGTAGTCTAGCCTTTCAATAATCAGTAAATCTTGGTCTTCGAAAGGAGGAAAAATATCTCCGCCGGGCCCAGGCCATAGTCCTTATCGTGCTTTCTTTCTTTTCCATTCTCTTTTTCTTTCTGAATTTGTAAAGATGAATGTCAGCTTCCGACATGAATCAGCGACTCATCAAGTGTGTAACTCGTGAATGTTAGCATGTTAGCACGTGTGGTGTGAATGTGCTTAGCCAAGGCATCAGTTAGCATCCCTCATCTACGGATTATATGATACGTTAATGTACAAATTTTTTCAACTATGACAAGTGGATAACCTGGTTTGATAATCCATAACATTCACCTGCTGGTTCTGAGCGTTGATTCACTGCGCCTATAAGAAAATAAAAAGCGACACCACCACGATGGTCCCTTGTGGCTGGGATCTTCCAATGAAGTATTATCTTGGGGTATTATGATTCCAAAGTTGCTTTAGGAACTCTGACAATGCATTCCACTTCAAAATCTTATAGAAAAAGACTTTGATACATTGGCAAATATGCTGAATGATAAGCACGTACTCTACAAAGTGCATAACAGGTCTGATCCAAATTTATCTGTCTGCGATGAGCATCTTCCCCACTCACGGAAGCACAAAGACCCCCCTTTTCCCGAAGATTCCAATCCCTGGAGTCCTGAACTCTCCTCTCCTTCTCGAGCTCATATAGCAGGAACCAGGTTTCCGAGATATTATTATCCTGGTGTAGATGTACCATGAATTAAATAAATTAATTTAAAAAAAAAAAAAAAACTGCTTATTTCACTGTTCACTGTTAGAATGGCCAACATTTAGGGGGTGTTTGGACGTAAGTTACTTTATATAGCCTACTTATGCCACAAGTAACTTATCCTAGTTTCTACTTATTTAGTGGGTAAGGATCTTCCGATGAAGTATTATCTTGGGGTATTATACATCGAAGTTGCATTATGAACTTCGACAATGCATTCCACTTCAAAATCAACATACTTATCAATTATATATATATATATATAAGGTATATATATATATAGTATATCCAACATCATAAGTAATTATCACTCAAGTATATTTGGTCCCCCTCACATTCACCAATCATCATGTGGGGCTAACCTTTGATGTTGGTCGTCCATCACACAGGGCCTACCTTGGAAGTGAGTTATTCATCATTAGGGTCTAGTTTTTTATGTGTATTGTCCATTATGTATGGTCTACCTTTGATGTTGGTCTCTCATCATGCGAGGCCCACCATCAATTTTATTATCCATCATGCAGGGCCCACCTTCAATATTCATTGCCCATCATGTGGAGCCCACCATTGATGTGGATTGTCCATCACGTTAACTCCAATATGGGCTATTCATCATGTGGGCCTACCTTGGATATTTGTCACACATCACCAAGGCCGACCTTTAATGTGGACCGTCCATCATGTGGGGCCCACCTTGATGTGGATCATCCATCATGTGGGCCCGCCATTACTATTAATTGTCCATCATGAGGAGCCTAGCTTTGATGTGAACTATCCATCACGTGGGCCCCACCTTCAATGTAGGTTGCCCATCATGCGGGACTCGCCTTGGATGTGGGTCATTCATCATTAGGGCCGACCTTTGATGTGGACCATCCATCATGGGGAGCTACCTTGATGTGGGCCATCCATCATGTAGGCCCCAATTTCAATGTCCATTGCTCATCATGTGGAGCTCACCTTTGATGTGGGCCATCCATCGTGAAGGGCTCACCTTTGATTCAGGTTGTCCATCGTTAGGAGCCCACCTTTGAAGTTGGTTGTCCTTCATGCCCTCCCTTTTTGGATGTGTGTTATTTATCATCAGGGGCTGATCATCGATGTGAACCATACAGTATGTGGGCCCACGTTAACTTGGGGGATCCATCACTTGAGGCCCACCTTCGATGTGGATTGTCAATAGTGTGGGCCCCACCTTCGATATGAACAATCTATCGCATGGGACCTTCTTTGATATGGGCCCGAGAGAGAGAGAGAGAGAGAGAGAGAGAGAGAGAGAGAGAGAGAGAGAGAGAGAGAGAGAGGCAAAAAGTTAAGAAGCTAAAAAAATAAAAAAGAAAAAGAAAAGAACTTGAGATAATTAACTTTAAGCACATTAGTTACTTTTGCAATTGTATCTACCAAACTAACTTAAGCGGAAAAGGTTAATGACTTGACAAGTTAAAAAGTAACTTATTTGGTGGTATCCAAACAGTCGCTTAGTCGACAATTAAAAATGAAAAATATCCAATGATCTTATTTCAACATACATGTGTCTAGAAATCTGAGTTTACGATCATTCAGACAATCTAATTATAAATTGTAATTTGACAACAATTTATAATTAGATTGTAAGAGACCTACAATAAATCCTCTTATAGGATACAATAGCCTTGTTTGGTACCCTGGATTATGAATAATTGGATTGGCAATCCCCTGGATTCGGAATACCCTAAATTAGAATACTTTGGTTGTGTTTGGCAGTATGATTCGAAATCCCTATAGTCCAAAAATAGCTATTCATTTAAATTATGTAACATATTTATAATAGTATGAATTTAATTAGTAAATCAACTTTAATATCCCTAATTAGTGTACATATGTGATGTTTGACAAAATGATTATAACAAGCCCAATGAAATATATATTTTGGCAAAAAAATGATGAAATTCCAAGACTCAGATGCATGGGCCACATGCATAGGATCACAACTCAGAAAGTAACCAACATTTTTTAACCATTGATTTACGTGGCCAATTTTGGATTACTCATATCATTCTATTGATGTAATATCAGTGATATAATTGATAATTTGATTGATTTAGGATATTATTAGCTGGCCATGTGTGCAATAGATTAGTAGCCCAGTGACATATATGTTATACATGTACTATCTTACCTTTAAAAAAAGAAAGAAGAAAAGGGAGAGGACTTAAAATTCAAGCAAAATGGACGGATTGCAAAACTCACCAAAAGTGACTATTTGACATCCCCTAGATTTGGAATACCCTCCAATCCATGCTACTAAACGATTGATGTTTTTGGAATACCCTTGAATACTACCCAATGCCACCAAATCCATGGTGCCAAATGGACCATTAAGACTCCTTTCCTAAGAGTGGACTCCAACTCGTAAAAGATTGTTTGATGGATGAATAATACAAGTAAATACAACCATTCAAACAGTCCTAAAGCAGTTGTCCTCATTAAACTAGAAAATAGCAAATGATAGATTGTTCACTACACCAAGATCCCTCTTTCGGAATGGATCGTTCCATTAAACCATTTAGGAATGGTTTTCAACCGTGGCTAAATAGGGCGCCACAAAAAAATAAGGACAGTTGAAAACCGTTTCAAAATTTTCAATTTTGAAACTGTTCTTAACTGTTCTTGAAATAGGGTGTTGCGAAAAATTAGGGACGGCTGAAAACCGTCGCAAATTTTCAATTTCCAGCCCAATTCTCTATCCTTAATTTTTGGGAACTATATTCTTTCTTATTTAGGAACAATTTTAAACCAAAAGATTGTGGAACTATCAAAAGCCAATAAAATTGTAGCAACACATTATACAATTTTAAGCACATGAGAAAAGCCTACATCAATAGTAAAGATTAACCAAAATGAATAGTGAATAATCCTTGACACAAAAAAAAAATAATAATAATAAAAAAATAAAATTGTCCGAGTTGATTAAAAAAAGAATAATACATAGAATTGTAGCAAAATTAGAAAATAGATAAATCATACACAACTGACTATAAAACTCACATTTTATCATTACCAATACAAAAAATCAATGAAAAATACCACGTACAAGTATTTTGATACACACCAACATTTCGAGGGCTAGGATCATCCAGTTGTGATTCGGATTAGGTAGTGACCCTCCGGTCAAGACATTTTGATCTTGAAAATGCTCAGTGACCCACCCGTTTGTATTTTATCCATGCCATCCATCCATTGTAAGTTTGCATAATGCGGCTGTAATGACCATTTAAAAAAAAGAAGCCCCTAACAGCCGTTACAATCCCATAATCCCCTGTTACGGGGCCCATCATAGTTTTTTCTTTCTTTATTTATTTTTTTCAATTTTAAATTTGGCTGTAACAATTGTTACAGACCCTTATTGTGATGGTAGCACTATTACAGTGGCTTGCTATGATCACCAGCTATGGTAGCAGTAGGAAACACAAACAACTTTATTAAAAAAAAAAAAAATTAAAAAAATAAAAAGAAGAAAGAAAGAAAGAAAGAAAGAAGAAATCAACACCCAAAAATCATTCAAATGTAGATGCAAATTACCAAAAATCAGAACCCATTTCAACAAAATAGAAACAAATTCACATCAATTTCCTTTTAAAAAAAAAGTGAAAAGTGAAAAAAAGCTAATCCAAGAAAAACCCAAAAGTCTATTTCACAAATGCAAAAACCCAATCATTTTATGTATACTCTCAGTATACATAAAATTTAGAAGATCCATGAGAGAAGCTTCCTCTGTATCAAGGAAAAAAAGGTAGAAAATTAATTCCACTAAATCGGAATTTTTTTTTGATTACCTCCAAAAAAAATAAAAATAAAAATTCATGTGACCATGCATAAGAGTATCCAATGTAATACAAGATAATGCAGATTGAGAGACCCAACTCAACTGTATCTCAGCAGTCTGAAGTCTATGAACTCAAGGACTCGTGTAGAGCAAGCACGTAAACCACATGAAGCCATTTGAAAGCTATGGCAACCAACCTTTAGTTCCCAATTCCCAACTCAGGTAGAAGAAGCATGTAAACCACAGGCTGGCTGCACTGTGTAAGTGCCCTGACTGAAGCCAATCCACTCATCGAATGAACCACAAGCATATGTAAAGTGAGATGTGCTCATATATAAAAGAAAAAGAAACACAGTCTAAAATATATATATATATATATATATATATATATATATATATATATATATATATATATATATATATATATATATAAAACAACCTTAATACAACCTTAATAGCAAGATTTAAAGGATAGTGCTTGATAGCAATGCCCACCAACCTAAACTACCAGTCCTCAACACTTATATAAATAGGATATCCAATAGTTGGGAGGCCATATCCCTACACCTTTTAAACATAAATGAGGTGCAACCTCCAATTAAAACACGCATCATGCTGCATATCACGAAAACTGCTTCAATCTTTGAACTTCGCATATATAATTAGAGTTGGGCACTGGATGAGTCGACTCGCTAAACTTGACTCGTCCAACTCATTTAGACCCGACTTGACCCAAATTGAGTGGGTGAGTCGATTCGAACTGAGTAGACTTCGCCCAATTCAAACTCAAACTAGGTCAAGTCCGGGTCACCCATTAACTTGACTCGACTCGACTCGACTCGAAATCTGACTCGGTATGACTTGACTTGATCCGAAAGTAGAGTCGACTCGGGTTCGGGTAGTATATATAAAACAAAAACCCTACTCTAACCTACCTACCTGAACACTGTTGCCCGCATTGGACTTGACCTCTCTCCTTCACTCCTCTCTCTCGAGCCCAACAGTCACCCGCCACCACCAGACAACCTCTCTCTCTCTCTCTCTCTCTCTCTCTCTCTCTCTCTCTCTCTCTCCACTCCTTACTCATCTCCCGCACAACCGCATAGCTCGACAATCCGTCAGTTTTGACCTGATAGCCACCACAGTTGGATGCTCATCTTGACTAAGGCAACAACTCATCCACACCCACCCGACTAACTATCTAATCAAAGTAATAAATAGTTCCATTTCCATGATTTTCATCTATTCATTTTTAATTTGATGGTTTTGTGAAATTGGAGTTGGGTAGGATTGAATATCCAAATTGGAATGGGTCGAATGCGTTCGAGCTAACTGTGGTGCGTTCGGGTTAGCTCGAGTACAGCCGTGCTGGGTGTGGTGTGTCTAAGCTTGCTCGGGCTGAGCCATTTTTAAACCCTTTATGCTAAGCATTAAATTAGGATATAAACAAGGAAAAAAAAGGTCAACTCAACTCAACTCGGTGCTGAATCGACCCAACTCGGTCCTTATGACTGAGTCAGACTTGGTTCAAGTTAGTTCGGGCCTGACCTGGACTTAGATCAGGTCAGACATGTTGTACTCAGTGCCAATTCATGTCAAATTCGGTTCAGGTTTATTTCAAAACCAAGTTGGTTTAGGTTAACCCTAACTCAATCTGACTGGACTCGATGCCAGCTCTACCTACGGTTATTTGACTTGTATCCCTACGTAAACACTTGCTATTTATGTTTTGACACACATTACGTATACTTATTATGCTGCAATTAGTATACACAATCCATTTGAATGGTGCCGACGTGACGCAGGGATGAGCCTGATGAGGTCGATCACTGTCTTCCTCAAGGATTACTACTCTAAATCCACGGAGCTTCTCTACACTCCTCACAGAGACTTCTCAAATCCATGAGGAAAGAAAGAAAGAAAATATAAATAAATTCTAATAAATTCAAATTTTAATTGATCCATGAAATAAATGAGTTCACAACCCCTTAAATAGGGATATCAAGCAATGAGAAAGAAATTAGAATCAAACTATAACTAAAACTCCTAAAAATTCGTAACTTACTATAAATAGTAAATTTACTTTTTATAGTAAGTGTCCTATGTGGCTTAACCACGTTATTCTAATCACTTTTCACATTGGACACAACTCCCAAAGCCCAACAGATGAAGAGTTATAATCAAACTAAAACTTACTATTTATAGTAAAAACGGAACTAAACATGTAATTCGGCCGTCGATATGATGGAATCTCGCAAATTCGGCATGGGTAACCTGGCATCGCTAGGTTGGTTGGGTAAAATAGCTCGTCCTACCCCAAAATCATATATGGTACGTCGAGTAACTCATTCCGGTTTGCGAGATATGCCTGTTTTAAGGTTCTGACGGTTTTGATGGCTTCTACCTTTGATCGGGCCTTCTTTGGTCCATCTTGGAAATGAAAGTGTCTGCGACCTGCTCTACATTTGTCCCCTCCACTTCAAAAGAACTCATCCTCGAGTTCTTTTGCTGCTTCGATTCATGATACTCGGTCTGGTGCGCCGTAATGATACCAAGATAAAAAGTTATGATCAATTTATGGTCCATATTTTTTGGTCCAACCATGCTAAGAATGTATCTGTGACACGTTCTACATTAGACCCCTCGGCTTGAAAAAAACTAGTCATCGAGTTACTCAAGGGACTTGGTTCATGATTCTGAGATAACTTTTGATGCCGATGTTTATTAGGCCTTTTCTTGTACTTGACATCAGACTCTTGAGTTGACATAATACATGTACTCATGCTCTCCTTGACTTGGCTAGTATGAATCAGTTCCTTCACTTCTGCCTTCAAGAGCTCACATTCCTTCTGATAATATGGGCAATTAGGCAGACTTATCCCTGTGATAAGATTAATGTGGTGTGAGACAATTTATTAGAGAGTTCATCGAGCATAATCACTTTGAACTCCTGCAACACTGGTTTCAAATCCCCTGTGGTAATTACAGGCTCCATATATTCTTTCTTTTCAACTAATGTATATATCTCTTGCTTCCTCGTATTGTTTAACAAAAGCTTGTTCAGTTGTGAGAGATTGTTCCCCAACTTTAAAAGTCATGGGTTGGTTCTCCGCTCTTATTAGGAGGGGGCCAATCTTTCTACCATCTTTAGTCAATTTAAATACATTATCCTGACCTCTATAAGTAGCAATAACATCAATATTATTTTGTCATGGTCAACTAAGTAACATATGACAAACTTCCATGTCGACTACGTCACAAAGTACTTGATCCTAATAATTTTTACCAATTGAAAATAAGACAGTACATTGTTCAATTACCTCTGTTTTGTTGACCTCCTTGATCCATCCAATTGTGTACGGGGATGGATGCTTTTCTGTTTTCAGTTACAGCTTTTCCACTATTATTTTCGACATGAGATTCTCACTGCTCCTGACATCAATGATTACATTACAGACTTTTTGGCTTATAGTGCTCCTCGTTCGAAAGATGTTGTCTCGCTATAATTATATTTCTACCTTTGGCATGTATAACGGCTTCCTCATGATCGAATTGGTGGCCTGCGATTTACCATCATCTGGTTTACAGAAATCGGGGTTGTGTCGTACAGCGACCACGGGCGGTTGAGCATCACTTCGAGCTCGGGGTGGAATTAGCGCATTCGCAATAGGCTAAAGGTTTCCTGCAGCCCTTGCATAGTCAACTGATTCTCCCAGTGGAAAGCTTTCATTCTTTTCGAAAGATAACGAATCCATAGATCACCATCCATAGGATTTTGGCTCATACCTTTGTTGTTTGCCATCGGCTCAAGGGGAATCTTCGTTTTGATACCAATTGATGCAGGGAAGGATGTGAGGTCGATCGCCGTCTTCCTCAAGGATAACTACTTCGAATCCACAAAGCTTCTCTGAACTCCTCATAAAGACTTCTCGAATCCACGAGGAAATAAAATAAGAAAATAGAAATAAATTTTAATAAATTCAAATTTTAATTGATCCATGAAATAAATGAGTTCACAACCCTTTAAATTGGTATATCAAGCAATGAGAGAGAAATCAGAAGCAATCTATAACTAAAACTCCTAGAAATTCGTAACTTAGTATAAGTAGTAAATTTACTTTTTATAGTAAGTGTCCTATGTGGCTTAACCATGTTATTCTCCTAATTATTCTAAGCACTTTTCATGTTGGACACAACTCCTAAAGCCCAACGGATGAAGAGTTATAATCAAACTAAAACTTACTATTTATAGTAAAAACAGAACTAAACAAGGAATTCGGCCATCGATATGATGGAATCTTGCAAATTCTAGCCGGGTTGGTTGGGTAAAGTAGCTCGTCCTACCCCAAAATCATATATGTTACGTCGAGTAACTCATTCCGGTTTGTGACATATGCCCGTTTTATGGTTTTAACGGTCTCGATGGCTTCTACCTCTGATCAGGCCTTCTCTGGTCCATCTTGGACTTGAAAGCGTCCGCGACCCGCTCTACATTACCACGTCCAGAACCTCAGGCTAGCCTGGTTGATATGTTGACCACAGATCTACAAAAGAAGTGGACGGCTAAATAAATACGGCATGGTCCACATTCAACAAAAATGTTTGGCAGACAAGATGAGACGAAAATATCCCAAGAAAATATATGCGGTATGGGCCACCTCAATAGCTTTCTCGTGTACACGTGTTAAAGTTAGCAATGCAGGCGACCCGGAATGATAGCGGAAACTTACTCAGTGGAACTTGAACTTGATCTGGCTTCCTATAAAAATATTCAGTCGTTCAAATAGGCCAAAATCTGATGTTCTTTGAAATAAAGAGACGGTTGTTGGAGCACTTCACCATTTTTTATTCTTTTTCTTTTAATTTTTTGAAAGGTCGAAAACTTATGTGTGGAATGCAATGGCTATCTGTTGCACTCTTTACGGATACATATGTTCTTACCCGTTGGTAGTATAGTGACAAATTTGGTTTTTCGCAATTTCCCGCCCCAAAATTTCCAAGGAGGTTTTCCAATTTCGAGGCTTATCTCACGACATTATCGGTATTTATTGCCGAAAATAAAATACTCAAAAGTGTTTATTGTAAATTGTTAAATAAATTAAATTTTAAATATATATTTATGTAACAAATTCGTTAATGTTTCTTCTATTTTTTCAGTTAATATCATGATATTATAGTGATGAAAATGTCATATTTTAAAAGCTGCTGAGATTTTGAGGATATACCATCCAGCAAATTTCTCATGACGCCATTCTTCAGATTTTCAAAATCTCGGCATTATTAGTGGCGCTGGTTGCTAGGAGCTACCGGCGAGTGAATCACGTGCTTTTCACACGGAGAGAATGAATTGCAGTGTGGTAAATGACCACATATGTCACCGTGTGGGGCCCACTGTGGCTTGTGAGTACCATCTAACCCGTCAATTAGATATAACTCAACATGTCTGGCCTCTTTACCAAAAGTCAGCTTGATAAGAAACTCAAGTAGAACACACCAAATGGAAAGTATAAGGAATTTGGGAGGGTGACACCCATAGAAACTTGGAGTCGAGCCACCTGCCGTTGGGCTATAGATGGAAAACTAGCGTAACAGGCTATTTTAAAACTATTTTCAAGGAACCTCTTTCCGTTTGAACAATTAGTCAAGCACGGGTCTATTGCTATTCTCGAATAATTTGACTTGGTTATTTTCATATTGACCAAAGTTACGTCACTGCTCTAACCGGACTGCTTGCAACCCAGATGTAGGTGAGGCACAACATCGTTTTTTTTTTTTTTTTTTTTTTGAGAAATCCAACCCATCCATCCATTTTTCCGGCTCACATCAGAGGTTGTGTCCAAAAAAATCAGGCAGATCCAAACTCAAGTGGGCAATGGAAGGAAACAATGAAGGAAATGCCTCCCGTAGAAACCTCTTGGGTCGGCCATTCTATTTATATGCAATTGAAATAGGTGTGTCAATGGGCTGGGCTCGGACCCGAAAAATCAGAATTTTGAATAGGGCGGCCCACCAGCCCAGCCCGAAACAATTCAAAATCCGGACTGAGACCTACTCCAGGCCCAGCTCATTGACAGCGCTAAATCCAAACGTCATAACGTCATTCCCACTGGGATATGAAAACTCTGATCCAAAACTTCAAGAGAGTCCCATAACTGCCCCATGAACGTTTCGACATTGGCATTCATTGTTCATTCTTTCCTGTTATGTGGCTACATGATTTTTGAACGCACCACCTAACATGAATTGGTTAAAATGATAGATGGGATGGATTTCTCAAAAGCATCATGGTAGGCCACAAGTAATGGTGGTCACTCAATCTCCCCTGTTTGGTGCCGTGTGACACACTTGAATTTTGCATCCACATCATTTTTAGGTCCACCCCTGTCATGAGCTGGAAATGAATAGTTGGGGTCAATTTCTGAAAAACATCATGGTGGACCCACAATTGTTTCAACAGGGAGCATTTTTTTCATGTAAATATATATATTTTTTTATTAATGTACGAACACCTCATATTTAGGGAGGAACCCTTACAAACAAAGAGCCAAAAGTCCCCCCTTATCATATCATATGTGATAATTACTGAAGTCAGCACAAAAGTAGTGACCCCACTCTCACCCTATCTAGGAAGAAATGCCACCTAATGGCAAACCTCTTATATCTCGAAGTACCCGGTGATTTAATTTTTGTAGTCTCTCCCCCATTTAGCCAGGCCAGTCCGAAAGCACATATATTTTGGCATTCAATACCTAATATTTCCTACCATGTGCCTCACGACTTGTGAGTACCATCTAACTTATCCATTTGATGGAAGCGGATTGCGTCTTACCCTTGCCAATCTCTAGCTAGGAATGGATAGATTTGTGTGGAGGCTCACCATGATGTATCTTTTTATCCATGCGGTCCATCCCTTTTGTCATATCATTTTAAGTTAAGAGCCCAAAATCGAGGCCGATCAAACGCTCAAGCAGACCACATCACATGACTCTTTCATTTAATGTTGTTTGTCCATGCCATCTATCCCTCTTCTCGTATCATTTTAAGGTATGATCCCAAAAATGAGGCAGATCCAACGGTCAAGTGTACCACACCACAACACTCTTGCATTTAATGCAACGCAAAATCATGACTTGCATTTAATGTTATGTACATTTTATGCAACCCTAGCTATATATTTGGTGTTGTCCACCTGAGCATTAGATCTGCCTCATTTTTAGGCGTATACCTTAAATTGATATGAAAAAGAGATGGACGATGTGGATAAATAGATACATCACAGTGGGGCCACACAGATTTGCTACCTCACATCATTTTAAGGTATGAGCCAAAAAAAAAAAAAAAAAAAAAACCAAATCTAATGCTCAAGTGGACCACATATTACTCTTGCATTTAATGCTTTGTGCCCAAGCTTACTATTTGGTGTGGCTACTTGTGCGTCAGATCTACTTCATGTTTTCGGGCTCATACCTTAAAATGATACGAGATCAGGGATGAACGACATAAACAGATATGCCATGGTGCCCCTTGTTTGCTCGTTCGTGGGTAGAGACGGGAGGGGGTTGAACGCAATCCACATCCATTTTTAACTCATGGCAGCGGTGGGCCTCCAAGTCGGAAGAACCCATCTACTAACCATCAAGTCTATCGTAGAGCCGCTTAAGTTTGTGGCTGCTGTAGGAGGGCTTGACTGGGGTTTTAATCTCTCCTCTGGATGATGTTCTGACCCTTAAAACTTCTGTCGCTCCTGCAGCTGACGTCGACATTGATGGATTTCGTCAACTAGGGTTTCGTATGTAGTAGGTCTTGGAGAAGAGGAAGTCGAAAACCCACCTCAGCCACTGTCGGCATCCATGATTGACAGCTGCCCTTGGGCGCTTGATTTGTGAATGATGACATGGTGATTAGCTGTTGGCACCCCTTACTGCACTGCTTCCCACCCTGCCAGCCATGGTCAATCACCGTCAGACGGTGGAATCTAAAAACCCCTACCCTCCTTTTCCTCCTTGTTAGTGGGCGTTGTGTCATTCACAAAATTTTAGAAAGTAAAAAAGAAAAATTAAAAAAGAGGGGTGTGTCACTTGTGGTGCAGCGGCAACAATTAATGGCAGACCTTCGATAGCCATGCTGCTATATGGGTTTCTATAACGAACTAATAATAGTTTCAGAAAATAAAAGGTTATTAGTTTCAGAAAATAAAAACCAATCCTTTAATACAATATAATCATGAAAAGGATACTCTTGCTGTGTAAATCCTTTTCTTCTAAGTTCCTCGGCATGTTTGATTTTCAGGGGTGGTGTAAATACCCGCGAAATTGGTAATTATTACCATTTCATCCGTTCGAATTTCTTTTGAAAATTCACAGAGTTTTCACCTCGAAAACCGGTTTAAAAGAATTATTTTAAATTCGTGGACCCCAATGTGATGTATATGATAAATCCATTCCGTCCATACCTTTTAACACAATATTCTAAGCCATGAGTCGAAAAATGAGGTATATTGAATACTTAAATGGCCCACACCAAAAGAAACAGTGGACTTGAGAGGTTTTTAACAGTAAGTGTTTAATTTCCTTTTTCTTGTGGCGTGGTCCACTTGAGCTTTTGATATATTGTATTTTTTTTAGTTCATGCCATAAAATCAACAAGCATAATAAAATTAATGGTGTGGATAAGCTATATACATCAAGGTAGGGCCCACAAATATAATGTGACATTATTGGTTTTTGTATCAAAATTGTGTCTCGTCACATCAAACATCGAAAAATGGGAGGTAAATTGGGAAGAAGTAATTATTATATATTTTTACAGGTATTTACTCGGCCACTGGAAATCAAACACGCCCTAAATGCAACTCAAGTTAACATAACAAATGTAAATAACTATCTCCTAAGGACTATATCTAACAAAACAAACTCAAATAACCATCTCCCAAGGATTAATTATTAGTATTGTTGACTAAGACCCAAAAAATACTCAATAACCCACTTGACCTAGATTTAATTTATTATTACTTTTTGACCCATTCCAACGGATTAACTCCAAGAAACATGAAACCGGGGTGTATACAAGCCTCAAGTGAAATATTAAGCTTATAGGCAACCGGTCCCATGCATTGGATAACTTGGTACGATACATCGAAACTAGAAGAGAGCTTGAGAACATTTCTTACAACAATATAATATTGTTAGTAGGGCTCTAGACGCAAGTATACCCAATCACCAACTTCGAATTTATGTTCAGTTCGATGAAAATCAACAAATTTCTTCATACAACATTGGGCAGTTTGAAGATTCTTCTTAAAGATTTTGAGAATTGGATCATGACTCTTCAGTTCTTCTTTAATGGTTGTACTAGTTAAAATTGTACATGGTCGGATAATCTACCACGACACACGAAAGCTTGGCAGATCTATAAAAATGTAGGTTATGTCCGAAAGTGTCAAGGGTGATTATGACCAAATAAAATGCTTGCCAATTAACTTACAATTCCTTACTTAAACTAATATATCAATTTAAACTAAGTAATACAAATACTCTAAGGATTAGAAGCCAGTAGAGGTTTTAGTCACATAGACTACAATGGATATGCCATTCAAGCAACTAGTCTATATATGATGGTGCATATGTGTGTATGGGATGTGGTAACTATTAATTCCTAGCATTCATCTAATCATATATACATATAATTCACAAATCAAACAATTAAGCATAATTAAACAAGTGCTGAAAAGATAATTCAAAAAATAAACATGTGTAGTTGTTCAGTTTTCCTATTCCACTCCCGGCGGATGCACTCTCCTTGAGTATGCCGGATTTTACCATCAAATGTTTTAAATCAGGCCCACCTCTAACCTTTTCAAGCACACACTCCTGCAAGAGGCTTACACAAGGACTTACCTACATACTTACCTGTGTTAATAGCCTACACAAGGACTTATCATGTACACACCCATGTCGCTAGCTTACACAAGGACTTACTCATGTATACACGTGTGTTGCTGGTCTACATAAGGACTTACACATGTACTTAGTCGTGTCAGTGACGATATAGTCTAACACAAGAATATACGCGAGTTTAAGTTAGAAACTCTACACTCAATCCTATATAAATAGTGTAAGGACTTTTACAATTGACAACTTACTTATCCGATTGAGCCCGTGCTTATCAATGATCTCCCTGCATAAACTAGCTCACATTTTGGTCCCATGATTGTTGATGCCAATGCTTTGTTGATACTTCACCTTAAAGATAAAAAACTTACATGCAATACTCCATTGAGGTAACCAAGGTGATGGGAAGTTGGGTGAATCTCTTGCAACTAATGGAATGTTGTAATCTTAGGGGATTCACCTAAATGACTATTTTAGAGGGTTTTGATAAGGACTTGACTTTTTATTCAAGTCTAATCTCTAAAATAATGTGTAGATTAAGTTCATCTTATTTATTGACGTTGAAATCCTCTTCAAATGGTGAATCATACTTAAGATGACTTATCTCATGGATTTCGAGGCTTGGAGTATGGGATATATGTCAGACTCATATCCTATACCGTAATGTTCCGTAGGCTTCCGTGGTCCTCCCAGTCAAATTCCGGTAACCCTCTACCTGTATCCAACGTTTGCGCATGATTCTAGGCCGAGTCTTGTATATTAGAGTCGACTCGATTCGAAACTTATACCACAACGACCGTGCTGTCGCCGTAGTTCTAATGCTGTGTCTCGCACGCCGATGCGATACCTAGGCTAGGAGATGTGGACCCACGTTCAGTTCGAGAAAAATGCCGTCGTTACAAATTCTGAGAAAATCTCTACGACACGTCACATCAATCAATCAATGTACTAGTCAAGTAGATATCCCATCACTCCCTTACCAAAGCAACCTCAAAGTCAAAGCAACTCATCGCTTACATGTCAAGTACACATTACTCCATCACTCACCATCCCTCTCTCTCTCAAACCCATCTTCCAAGCAACACCTATGAGAGAGAACATCTAAGGGAGAGGAGATAGCTAGGTATGACCACTACCAAAAAACAGGGCAAGTACGACGGATCAAAACCGTTGGCATTCACCTTCCCCGACGGCTTCTAGCCGTCGAATGGGCCGTCGGGAAAAGGGGCATGTGCGTTGCTTACCGACGGATTATAGCCATCGGCGTTTCTGACGGCTGTGGACGACGGTTTTAGCCATCGGTGTTTCTGACGGCTAAAACCGTCGGTGTTTCCAACGGCTAAGGGACAACAGTTTTAGCCGTCAGTGTCTACAACGGCTAAAACCGTCGGTATTTCCGACTCCTGTGGAGGACGGAAAAAGCAGTCAACATTTTCGATGGCGAAAAGCTGTTGAAATTTCTCATAAAATAATAATAATAATAATAATAATTAATTGCCTAATCAATGCACATCAAAAACTAGATGATCCTAATCATTCTAAAGGCATTCCAAACGTATTCATAAAAACATAGTACTAACTACCAAAAATAGGGGCAAAGGATATAAACCACGTTAATTTTTTGCTACGGATATAAACCGTAGCTACAGTTGCTACGGTTTTAATCTGTAACTAAAAAGTTGAGACACCATTAATAATTAATGGTGTTGTAAGGTGCTCTATGGGGCCTAAAAATATATATATGTTCTATCTAAGCCGTCCATATTTTTAGAAATATTACTTTAGAGCATGAAATAAAAAATAAGCTAAATCGAAGGCTCAAGTGGACTACACGGTAGGAAACATGGAGATTAAATCACATTTGCTTTCTATGGTGTGGTCCACCTGGACCTTCGATATATCTTAAGTTTGGGATCGTGAATTAAAATAATTTAATAAAATTAATAGTCGGAATGGATAAACTAAATACATCATGGTGGGCCCCACGAAGCCCCTATCTGGACTGTCCACAGTCCGTGAACGGAACGATCGACGCCCAATTTTGGGTGTGCGCTCGAAACAGAGCCGTGCCCAAAACTGCGTTATCTCTCTCCTCTCTCTCTCTCTGCGTTTCCCAATCCTCTCTCTCCCTCCCGATCTCTACTCCATCTCTCTCATTCTCCTCACTCTCTCTTCGATGCATCTCTGTCGTCTCTTCTATCTCTCTCTCCATTGCAGTAGCCGTGAAGCTCTCCTACTCGAAGAAACAGACAAATATGAGAGATGGAGCATCAGAGAGACAAGGAGGAGAATGAGAGAGATGGAGCAGGGGGAGTAGCCAATCCGTTTCCCGTCTGTCCCTATTCCCGTCAGTGCCCTAACCTAATCCTCTCTCTCTCTCTCTCTCTCTCTATCTCCTGCCTCTGAGACCATCTCCTTGCTCGCCCAAATTTGTAGAGAGAGCATCAAGATCCTCGCTTTCCCCGATTTATAGAGAGATAACATCTCCTTCGAAGCTTGGAGGCTACCCCAACAGGTCTTCTATTGCAATTTCAGACAAAACCTTTGAAACACTTGAGTGGTCAAGTTTGCCAGATCTGCGGCGACGATGTTGGCACAACTACAGATGGTGAGCTCTTTGCTTCCTGTAATGTCTGTGCATTCCCTGTCTATAGATATGTTGTGGATCTATCACTTATTTGGTACAAATATGTTGTCTGTCATGAATCTGTTATTGTATTTGTTATGGTTCTCCTATAGATTTGCTGGTGCATTTTTCATGAATATGTTATTGTATCAATTATCCATCTACTGTTCTGTTAGTTGTGGATCTATTGTTGCATCTGCTATAAATCTAATGTTTGTGTCCATGCTAAAGATTTTTTCTAGTGTGGCAGCAAAGTCCGGGCTCGACTTGATCCCGTTCGTAGCCATCAGAGTGGTCGATATGTACATGAAGAATAGGGCAATAGGAAGCGCACACATGGTGTTTGATGGAATGGCTGAGAGAGAGATGTTGTTTTTCTTACCATGAGATTTTTCTTCCAGAGGCAGTGTAACTCCATCTGCTCATATTTGTCTTTATATTTTTCTTCTCTCTCTCTCTCTAGGCTTATTTAGAATTTGGTATGTTTCTTAGAGTTAAGATTTTACAATCTATTTAATTGGTAAATATTGTGCAAGCAAGATTATCGAATTTCTCCGACTGGTGATGGATGGAACAAAGGATGGAAGGGTTGGCAATGAATCAATGTGTTACTTGATGTTGGTTTGGATTTATTTTATTTTTTTTTTTTTTTTTTTTTTTTTTTCATTGAAAGGAAATGGGTCCTTTTGTAATTACAAGTTGTTTTGAGTAACATCTTGTTCTATGTGATTGAATGTTTAGAACCATATATTCTCTGTGCAAGCCCACATCTTTTACATTTTGTGTTGTGGATACTGTTATAAGTGTTTTGATAGCTCACGACATGTCCACCCTGTCTGGCTACACCTCTACCTGTGGCATACTTGGTGACATCTGGACCATGCATAAGGTTAGCCACATCATGTAGATGACCTGGTGCAACAAAAACATAGCAATTCAGATGTCCCATACATGTGCTTGGCTGACACATGTGCAACATGCAAAGATGTGGTGGGGTTAGCAACCTTCGTACCGTAATCAGAGGCAATCTGCTCATTGTTTTGGTGCCACGGGGCCTTGAATGTTTCTCAATTCCATCAACAATATTTTCTTAATTGCCAATGGATCTTTGAAACATATATGCTATTGGTGACCTGTCTTTAACGTTTTTTCTGCATTTGAATATTTGTATTTTTATAGAAACAATGGCAATTGGCTTGCCAATTTGGCAGCATGACTGCTACTTGATGAAACAAAGCCTTGAGTTTTAGTCACTCTACCGAGTGCCCTTCAAGTTCTTAGCCTCTGCAACTTTTTTCTTTTATTGAGAAGTAGCCTCTGCAACTATTGTCTACTCACCCAAAGAAAGAGAAGAGAAAAAGAATAAGTCAAAGGATTATTTATTTATTTTTATTTCTTAACATGTTTCCTTTTTAAGCAGTAATGGAGATTGACGGGAGTGTTGTAGAAGCTACTAGGTAGGTCCGGGTCTGCTTTGTTACTAAGCTCCCAACTCCTTTGAAAGCCCCCACAGCTTCCATTGCGGTCCCTGGCCTCTCAGAGATTGTCAACCTTCTTCTAAAAAATGGTACTCTCTCTCTCTCTCTCTCATTCATGCAGAAACTGACACACCACACCCGAATGAATAGACAAATATGTGGTTCCATATATATTATATTTTTAACCTTTCACATTTTTGTTCCACTTAAGGTTGTGTTTAGTTGCACCTGATTTCACAAAATTTGGCACCAAATAGACTGATATTGAATGATGAAATTTATTACTGGAAACTGGAAAGAGCCTCTTAAGTCCAATTGCCAGTTACTGCTGATCACATGTGCCAACATGTGCAGGTAACCAACCAGTGCACTAACAAACTGCACTAACAAACTGATCACATGTGCCAACACCAGTTACTGCTAATCACATGTGTAGGTAACCAACCAATGCACTAACAAACTGCACATTGCATTCTCAGAGGAAGGCCGTGTTAAGGAAAAAAAAATGAAGCAACTAGGGTCTGCTAGCTACCACTCTTTTCACCAGATGAAACAACGGAAAAAAACTCAAAATGGTCTTCTTCTTTTTCCCTTTTCTGAAAAGTATGAAATTATATTAAAGCAAACGAGGCAACTACCAAAGATACAAAACTTCTTCTTGATGAAAGACCCAGCCTGGCCTTGAATGGCAATGTTCAAGATTCAGAATTACTAGAGTTATTTTTCTTAAATAGAAATATGTTTCTTGTTTGTTGATGCAAATTGTGTGCATATTTTATTGGTTTATGTTAGTTAAATATGATTTTCTGCAGCTTTCTAGACAGATAATTTGATGATTCTGGATAATAAAGTTATGATTTGTTCATCTCCAAAAGAGAAAAAGCCATGACTTATCATTTGCTCCAGGATGTGCTTGTTGTGGTCTTATTTGCTGATAGCTTTAAGTTGTGCATTATGTTCTTGTAAGCTGGTTTTTCTTTTTGATGAATGTACTTTTAGAGTTATTACAATCTCATTTTCAATCATGAATGTTATCCGGAGGTCCTCACTGTCAACCTCAACCTTTTGATTTTCTAATTGATGGTGAGCTAGTTCGGATGTCACTTGAAGAGTTTCTTCTTGCCAAGGGCATATTGCGGTACTCATCTCGACTTGATGTCGCTTCTTACTGCCAAATTTATATTTTGCTCCACATTTCTTTTACTCCAATAAGAGTATTAAAATTTCTAATTGATGCATGCATATTTTTGAACTGATTTTAAACAAAAAAAATGTTAAGAAAGAAGATTTCACATTATTGATGCATGTTTTTTTTTTGTTAATGCTGCAAAGTATATATCGCCGTTTTGTGTTTTTATGGTGATAGTGTTCCATTTTTTTTTAAAAAAAAATGTTTCTTGCCATTGAAAATGTATTGATGATATCTGTTGATATCGACATGTATTATCGATATGTAGTAAAATCCTTAAAGAAAAAGTGATGATAGCTCGCGAGATATTGCCGATACATTGCTCATTATGGAGAAGGACGCAGTCATTCAAGAGCATGCTTCCCTGGAAAATCAATTGGTTTCTTTACAGACACAGATAAACAGCCTCACTGCAGAAGTAGATAACCTTACAAGCAAGGTGCTTAAACTTACAATCTAACCCTTTTTGCTAAACACAAAATGCACGCGTCTTTATTGCCTTTCCTATTATAGGTTAGTTCTATAAAGAAGGAATATGATCAAGCCCAATCTGAGCTCAAATTGAGTTGTTCAAAGATGAAAGAATGTGACGCTGAGATCAGTGCCATTGTCAAGGAGCAACAGAAGCTTCAACATAAAATTAGTGATGCAAATGTTGAGGGGAAAAAATTGAAAAATGAGGTACTTACAGTGGTTATTTTGTTCCTATTTTATTTAACTTTCTTGATGTATGAAATTGTGTATGTGTTCTTGATAGAAACCCACTCTTTCCCATTCACACAGATTAAGCGAATGGAGAAGGAACAGAAAGATTGCTCCCTGAAGGTAGATAAACTACTAGAAAGGCATAGTTGGATTGCAGCTGAGAAACAATTATTTGGAAAAAGTGGGACAGATTATGACTTCTCATCTCGTGATCCTTGTAAATCAAGGGAGGAGCTTGAGAAACTTCAAGCTAAACAATCTGGGTGTGTGATTAGATTACTTATTGTGTTGTTTCCTATGCTTCTTTGTTTTCTTTTCGATGACAATGAAATAGTATGATTCAACACCTAATTGATGTTTGGTTTTACATTTTTTTTGAAAGAAGACGGTTAATGGACATGCATCTCAGTTAATCTGATTGATTTCTTTCAGCCTTGAGAAGAAAGTCAACAAAAAAGTTATGGCAATGTTCGAGAAAGCTAAAGATGAATACAATGACTTATTATCCAAGAAAAACATTATTGAGGTATATTGCTATATTTCTCAGCCTGAAAAGGATCTCATCTTTAAAAAAAATAAATTGAATTTGTTTATGTCTGAAGTTGTTTGTTTACTGTATTCTTCTCTTGCTTAGAATGATAAGTCAAAAATCAAGAAGGTGATTAATGTGAGATAGTACTGTTTTTTCTTTCTTTTCCTTGACCAATGGAAAAACTCCTATTAGAAAAGTAAAAGAGGCATCATAAGGGCTGGAAGGCAATCCCAATACAAAGAGGTGTCCTCCCACAGCCTGCTTTTGTTTTTTAATCACAGATCTCGACTATTGTTGATCTTTTTTTTTTTTCATTATTTATTATTTTTAACGTCTGATTTTCAATTCCTAGTGCAAGATAAGCTGAGCTCTGTATTGACAGCCAGACTGTTGGAAAACCGTTGTAATCTAAGAAGTTCATGCATCTTATGAAACTTACTTGTGCTTGCATGTGCTTGCATGTATGGCCCTCTTTTGTGTTAAGGTTGGAAAACTCCAACAATAACATCATCATCATCATCATCTTGATCCTTATCCCAATTAATTGGGGTCTAGCTACATGTTCTTCCATTCCATTCATCATCATCGTCATCATTGTCATTGTCATCATCATCATCTAAGCCTTATTCAAACTAATTGGTGTTGGCTACATGAATCCTTTCCACTTTATCAAGAGCCATAAACTTTGGTTAGACCATAGGTTGGTTGGAAAACTCTAACCCAATTTGTTATCAGTTTGGGTTGGGCTAAGCACATTCAGGTTGGGTTAGGGCTGACTATAGAGGAAATCAGGTCTGGTTTGGGTTGGACACCTTTGGCTAGAAATCAGGTTGGATTGTGTTGCGGGTTTGGTCATCTTGAGGTCGGGTCATGCTCGGTTTGATCCTCAACCCAACCCAAGCCACCCGATTTGTTTTCCCTAGGTCTGATATGATAATAAAAAATGATATTCTGAATGCTAGTTACAACAACATCCTAACTGCTGCAGGTTGAAGTAGGTGTTAAATTGTAGTGACTTTCTAACTTGGTGGCATGTTGTTTAGATATTATTTGTATCTTTTGATATATGTCTCTAACATTTTTTTTCCTTTTGTAGAGAACTCATTTTGCAAGAAAAATTAGTGGAAAGGTACTAATTAATCTATTTTTAAATAGGGTATTACATTGATTATTACTGTCCTCTAGATTGTCTGGATACCTATCTCAAGGTGATGTTCCACTTAGCTTTTATTACGAGAAATATTTGATGCCTCACATTGTTCATATTTTACTGAGTAGTTTATTGAGTTTTCATTGGTAAAATTACTTAGATATGTTTTTTTCATTTTTCTTCCTCTTGTTTTCTTTATATGTAATGGGCCCTACTACACCAAATCATGCTTAATTTGTGCTCAATCAGGGCCTATTTGCTTGACTTTCATCGGGTCAAGCCGATAGAGAACATTGTTATTGAAGAGTTGTCTGAAACAACAGTGTATGACATGCTAGTGCAACATCACAAATTAGATACAAGGTATTTCCGCGCGTTTCTTTCTTTCTTTTTTTCTGCTGTGATTAGTTTTCTTCAAAAATCAGTAATTTGTGATGCTAGTGCAACATCCACTCCATCCATCATTTGAGAAAATTCATGTTAGGATTTAAGCCTAATGGTATATTTGTTATGGATTTTTCAGATGAGGAATTTGTTATATTACATTTATAAAAAATTATATTACATTTATATACCATTAGACTTGACCCAAAATCCCCAAAAACATCATGATGCTTTTCCCATATACACGCCTAATGGAACATGCTATGCATAGCTAATATTTCTTCTTTAGAAGTTCACATTTGCTAGAACATTTCCCAAATTAGTTTATCAATAGATCTAATTAAAAGCTTGTGAAACTAATTAGAATGCCAATCAATCTCATCTCTTTACAGGGTTCTCATCATTGATAGATACTTTGCTACTGCAAATGTTACCTTTGTAAATATTGATTGATCTCTAACTGGTTTTGGGCCTTCTTTCCAACATGCAGATATTGAACCTTGTTGATGTTCAGTGTCATTCTGGAAGTCTACTTGTTAATTCATGTTGTCTCACATAAAAGCTAGTTTTAAGTGATAGTTTTTCTATTGACAGGCTGAGAACCCAACTTCAGTACCTCAATGCTTCACCATGGTGCCTGAGAATCCTCCTGTGTGGACTGGTCTCTATCCTGGTTTCTTTCCCAACTTTGAGGTAATCTTCCGCCTATTTTATTTCTTATTTCTTATTGTAATTTCTTTGCTAATGTGGCTTTCCTCGAGCATTGGGTGAACCAAGATGGACATTACTGCTACTAGAAAATCGACTGAACCTCACCTTGAGTTGTTCCAGTTGTTATCATTAGCACACCACATAGATTACACTTCTAAGGGATATATCCATCATCATTGGCATTTGTGTCTTATCTTCACTTTCAAAATCTCGAACGCCTTTCCGGGTACTCTACTTCTTTTTTTCTTTTTTTGTGGGTTAGCTTGTTAGGACACACCCATGCATGTAGTTAAGAGCAATTAAATACATGGGATACATTAAATTTGATCAATTAAGAGCAATGGTTGTCTTGTAGTTAAACATTCTGAAAACCCATTTGATATAACAGATAGGTTTATTGTAGTTTAAACATTTCCTTGTTTGGCTCATTGTTTATGTTTGTCTAGACTCTAGTCACATTAACTCATTACCAGCCAAACTCTATTAATTTATGATGTTGCTTACAATTGCATCTTAGTCACCGCTAGTTGTGTTTTGTTTTGAAGGATTTTAGCTCTAGGTTTCACATACTAATCAAGTACTAACAAAATTATTACAATTTTGGGTGGGGTTATGTTTCTTCTAAACATCAAATCACAAGAATCCTTCTCACAGATAACAGTGGAACTTGAAGAACTCCTGCATATTTCAGATTCAAGCATCTGGTACGTCTCTTGTAAAAAATGTACATGATTAGAGTGGTCTGACCATTTGGACAGGCTGTATTTATGTATTTGCTCGAAATTGATGGAGCAAACCCGGATGTGTGTCGATGCTATCCGGAAGAGCGGGGGTCCCTGGAAGGTGGGAACCACTGTTATGACCATGATGAAGCTGTCCATTTCCTATGGACGACATTGGAGGGCCCTGGCCATTCGGACATGATGTGTTTATGTATTTGCTCGAAATTAATGGAGCAGACCCGGATGTGCGTCGGAGCTATCCGGATGAGCGGGGGTCCCTGGAAGGTGGGAACCGCTGTTATGACCATGATGAAGCTGTCCATTTCCTATGGACGGCATTGGAAGGGCCTGACCATTTGGACAGGCCATGTTTATATTTGTATTTGCAGGGATCATACCCTTAACCTAAACCCGAACCCATTCTCAAATCCAAAAACCTATAACATAAACCTAAACCGATAACCTATAACCTAAATCAAAACCTATAACCTAAACCTAAACCTAAACCTTAACCTAAACCTATAACTTATAACCTAAATCAAAACCTAAACCTAAAACCTATAACCTAAACCAAAACCTATAACCTTAACCATTCTAAACCAAACCAAAACCTATAGCCTAAATCCGAACCCATTCTCAAATCCAAAAACTTATAATAACTAAACCCTAAACCAAAACCTAAACCTAAATAACCTCAACCTATAACCTATAACCCAAACCATAAACCAAACCTCAGAACCTAAACCCGAACCCATTCTCAAATCCCAAAACCTATAACCTAAACCCGAACCTTAACATAAACCTATAACCTATAACCTAAACCTATAACTCTAAAAACCTATAACCTAAACCTAAATCAAAACCTATAACTAAACTAAACTCAAACCCATTCTCAAATCCTATAACCTATAAACTAAACCCGAACCCAAACCCGAACCCTAATCCCTAAACCTTAACCTAAACATATAACCTATAACCTATAACCTAAGCCTTATACCTAAACCTAAACCAAAACCTATAACCAAAACCTAAATCAAAACCTATAACTTAAACCCGAACCCATTCTCAAATCCTATAACCTAAACCTAAACCTAAACAAAAACCTAAACCTAAAACCTAAACTTGAAAACCCAAACCTAAACCCAATCCCAAACCTATAACTTAAACCAAAACCATAACCTAAACCTAAACCTATAACCTAAACCCGAACCCATTCTCAAACAGCTCCCAAAACCTATAACTTAACCTAAACTTATAACCTATAACCTAAACCAAAACCAAAACCTATAACTTGAACCCGAACCCATTCTCAAATCACTAAAACCTATAACCTAAACCCGAACCTTAACATAAACCTATAACTTATAACCTAAACCAAAACCTATAACCTAAACCTAAATCAAAACCTATAACCTAAACCGAACCCATTCTCAAATCCTATAACCTATAACCTAAACGTGAACCCAAACCCGAACCCAAATCCTAAACCTTAACCTATAACCCAACATAAACCTATACTTATAACCTAAACCTCTTCTCAAATCCCAAAACCTATAACCTAAACCTAAACCTTAACCTATAACCCAAACTAAACCTATACTTATAACCTAAACATAAAACCTAAATGTATTCTCAAATCCCTAAACCTAAACCTACACCTAATCCCTAATCTCAACTACTTAACCTAAACCTAAACTTGAAAACCCAAACCTAAACCCGAACCCGAACCGTTCCATTTCCTAAACCTAAACCTTAACCTATTCTCAATTCCATAAAGCTATAACCTATATAACCTATAACCTATAACCTATAACCTAAATCTACATCTTAACCTAAACCTATAACCTAAACCTAAACCTAAACCAAAACCTAAACCTAAAACCTTAACCTAAACCTAAACCAAAACCTATAACCTTAACCTAAAACCTAAACCTAAACCTAAACCAAAACCTATAACCTTAACCTAAACCTAAAACCTAAATGTATTCTCAAATCCTTAAACCTAAACCTACACCTAATCCTAATCTCAACTCCTTAACCTAAACCTAAACTTGAAAACCCAAACTAAACCCGATCTCAAACTCGAACCCGATTTCTTAAACCTAAACCTTAACCTATTCTCAATTCCTTAAAGCTAAACCCTAAACCTATAACCTAAACCTAAACATAAACCTATAACCTAAACCTATAAGCTTAATCTAAACCTAAACCTAAACCTAAACCTAAACCTAAAACCTAAATGTATTCTCAAATCCCTAAACTTAAACCTACACTTTTAGGTTGGAGAAGTTTACTTTTTATAGTAAGTCACATATTTTAGTGTGTTTGATCAAAGTTTTGAGTTTAAAAGTCCATCATAGGTTTGAACACATTACTCATGTTGGATTTTGCCATAGTTTAGAAGATTTGTACATACATTTTTTATTTCTTCATATATAAGTGTTTTTTTTTTTTTTTTTTTTTTTTTTGGAGATGTGTACAAAGGTATGCTTGTTTGATTGTGTCTACAAATGCCATTTTATACAGGTTGACAAGTTAAAGAAGTCACTGGAGGATGAAATTCATTTTCTCAAGAGAAGGGTTTCAGAACTTGAAAGTGATAGTGTCGAAGTCCACAGAAGTTACATCCGCAGTTTTAAGGAAAGAAGAAGCTCTATCTTTTGCATTTGCTGAAATTGACCGTCTGAAGGAAAAAAATTCTGTAAAAATGTGAGCATTATTGAATGTATATGGAGGGTGTTTACTGTGTTAGAGTGTATTTGTTCCTATGGACATGAGGGCATGCCTTAGTTGTAATTCTTATGATAGGTTGAGTAAAGTGAAGTATTGTTTATTTAAAAATGTGAATGTAGGATGCATTGTATGATTCGATTGCTATTTATGTATTATTTTTTTTTCTGATTGCATTTTATGTACTATTTTTATCAGCATTTAGCTTAGATGAGTTATCAATCACAGCAGGTTCTTGCAATGGAAACAGGTCGTATTATTACAATTTTTAAAAATAGCTATGAATATATCCGTAGCTATAGCTACGACTTTTGTCCGTACCTACTGGTATCTATTTCTACGACAATTATCCGTAGCTATTGGTACCTATTGCTACAGATAATATTGGTAGCTATTGGTGTCTATTGCTACGGATATTATCCGTAGCTATTGGTATCTTTTGCTACGGATTATATCCGTAGCTATTGGTATCTATTGCTACGGATATAATCCGTAGCTAGACCTTTAGCTACCCCACCTATAGGCGCGGACGTGCTACGGATTATATCCGTAGCAAAAGGAATTCTGCTACGGTTTTGGGCCGTAACCTTTGCCCATTTTCTTGTAGTAGCAACAAAATATAAACTAAAGCACAACAGAAAGATGATCCTAACCATTCCAAATGCATTTCATTGGACAAATACATGAGTAATGGTACTAATTGCAGACAAGATAACCATCACCTTTTTTTAAGTTGTTCAGGGACTAATCTTCGAGTATCTTTCAACGACTACTGAAATCACCGAAGAAAACAAGCCTAAAGGAATAAAGCATTCCATTAGAATATATCTTACTCATTTTAAACAATCCAGACTTAAAAAAGAGGGGAAGGCTATAACCAAACAAGAATATTGCAATAATGCAACATGGACACAGATATGTATACCTGTTTTGGACATGGGCAACAGTATTTTCTCTAACAAGGAAATATGGAATTAGACAAGGTCGTGGAAAAGCGACCTTGCCCACATGTCTGTGCAGGTTTGATTGATATTGTAGTAAAATGGCAAAATTAGCCACCTTTCAATGAATTTTTGTTATCCTTTCCAAGGAAAAAAAGAAGAAAGAAGAAGCATGAGCTCACCACGCTCCCCAAAAATGTCACTCTTGTACTCTTGCTCCAATGTAGTGGTAAATGTAAATGGAGAACCAAGAGCAACTGACCATCAAAGGGCCACGTTTGTAGCTCTACCATCAACATCCTGCACAACAAAGACACAAGATGTCGGACACTATGCTACAAATTTAATACCCAAGCTAACACCGTGGTACAGTTGATTGGCTGTGACAAAACATCAGGAATGCACATGGAAAGACTGACCTGATGGACGGCTTGGAGCTAGAGCATGTGGCATCTTTTTGTGTGTGGCGATATGTGTAGATTGGCCGTGATCCACGTCAAAATGGCATACCTAACATATCAAAATGACCCTGTACAATAGGACCATCCACATAACATCAGTTTGTTTGGCTTACTTGTGGGAGAGTCCCACTATGTGGGGCCAATCATAGACACCTGCAACACTTTTCTTTTAACAATCAAAGACACTTCCCCATGTCATCTCTCAACCTAGAAGTGTTGATTTAAGAATTGCTAAGACAATAATCGGTTTTTCTTTCCTTAGTTCTTTTTCACTATGAACATAACAAAGGCCAATGCATGGTTGTAAGATTAGGAAAACAAACATCCAACTGAGCACTACCAATTCAAATTCATTGTGGCCCATACCAAAAAATTCATTGATGTCACCGTTCATGCACACATGTGGAGTAGTTGTGCTTGGCATTTGAAGATGGGGTGCAGAATCATCACTCCTCGAGAATGCATTGATTCAGGACTCACCTAACTTTTTATCTAGTCTTGCTTTCATCTAGATTCATGAAATAAGATACATTCTTCATCCATCAATGAAGTACAATATAATCTTGTATAATTTCATGACCTCAAATTTGAGAACATTTACTGGCTGTGAATACACGACCAGAAATCCTTGTTAGAAGTAAAACATAATCTTTAAAAACATATGCAGCTTTTTGTCTTCATTCCCATAGGAAGAGATTAGCACAAGCTATTTGGGGGGAAAAAAAAAGACAGACACATCTAAGCATCGCATTTGAAAATTCCAAGGAAAGAAAAATATTACTTCGATACTCAATCCTATTTTAAGCATACAATGGTGGAAGTTTACCTTCACAATGACTATACGCATCACCCAAAAATCTCACTTTGTCTGCAACATGGCCTTCACACACTCGTCCCCAGAAAGTGTCCTACAATCAAATGTAGATGCAAAATAAATAAATAAATAGAATTTGCAAGGACAGGTAAAGATTGTATGGAAAAGCTTGTGTTAGGAATTCTTAACAGAATGAGGCAATATATAATGTTCGACTGAGCATTTGCTCAAAGCAAAAAACTGTATAAGCGAAGCTTGCCTTTGGTGGTCTGGATCATTCATATGGTGGGCCCTACAATGGAGGAGCTAAGCCAAAATCTCCCCCATTAAATGTGAACCACTAGTTTTCGTCCACTACCATTGATGGTGAGTGGGATCATGCGATAGGGGAGATATTTGGGCATGGCTCACTCCCATGACCAGGTCCACTAGATCCACAACTTTATAGCTACCAAAAGGTAAGCCCCATGTATACCATCGTTGGTTCAAAGTCGAGAAAAGTCACCACTTCTTTCAATCAAACATCAGCTACTACCTCTAACAGAATACCTTGCAAGAAGTAATATTAGTAGCCTTATCAAGCCAACATGCACCATTATTTTCCAAGCATTCATTCGTTTCTATATCTATTTATTATACCATTTCAAATAAGAAAAATGAAGGTTAGGAATTGATCAACAAGCTATGATGAACAAAGAGATGCTTAGGAAACTGTTACCAACCTTCGCTCAAACAAATGGCTGGCTCAGTGGTCTCTTGGAAACCCGCACAGATGGCTTTGAGGACAGCCCCTTTGTCCAACTTACCTGTAAAAAAATTGGAAAATTTCAGGTCTACATTGAACCATATCTAAAATGAAACCTTACCCATACCCTGTAAGGTTGAATGAACCAGCACTCTACACCTGTGTAGCTAGCACTCCCTCACAATTAAGAACTTCAGGAAGACGGCCTTGAGCTTGCTGGAAACTCTATACCTGTGACATTATAAAAGATCTTTATGAGTGCAATAAACATCCTTTCTTAAAGCAAAAAAATAATAATAGTAAAGATATGCTGGCTCTCATCTGAGCAAGTGAATGCAGGATGGCTGCATTTTATGCTGGTTTCCCTGGTATGCTTCCTTTTACACAGTCTATTTGGGAACAGTCGGTGTCTTTTTTTTTAACTCTATCATTTGTATTTACTATCTATCTATGTCAAATAGAAACTGTGCCTATAAGAACTGTAAACTAGCAATACTCATCTGGACTCCAAGTAGTTGTTGATGTTGCTGCTGCCATTAAAGCTAGATTTTATGACATAGTTATGCATGCATCCTATTGAGAGGTAGCCTATCTAGCTACTCAGCAATCTCCGTTTGCTTCATCACCGTTGCCTGCAATACCAGAGATTCTGACAATCTCCATATGAAATTATTCAACAGTATATCTTTGTACAACATGTTGTGTGCATCTTAAACTTACCTTCTTCATCTTCTCAAGGTCAAAATCGATGGATTTGATAGCCTTAGAAATCTACATTATCTGCACATTCAATCTATGTATGGTAGTCTTAGAAATCTGTTATAGGCTTAAAGGATAGTTCTGATTTTCCTTACCCAAGTATGATGGAACCACTAACCGCACACAAGGTTAGGATGCTCGCAAATGTGAAACCGACCTCTTCATTCAAAGAAAAAGCTGAAGATGCTAAAACTCATAGTTGAATAAATCATGAGAGTTTTTTAGACCCCGCAAAATACACATCCAAATTATGAGATATCCTAATCAAAATCTAAACTTCCAAAATATTAATGAACAAAAATATTTACACATATCCGTTTTCGATGTAATTTTTGTAGACATGCAGAACCAACAGTAGTCGTGGAATAACGATGAACTTCTCGGCGGGGCTGATCGCATTCTCTGCAACAACTACCACAGATGATGATAATTCCCTACAGTTCTCTCTCTCTCTCTCTCTCTCTCTCTCTCTCCCCCCAAAAAAAAAAAAAAAGTGAAAATAACACTAAAAGTGAAAATTATTACAAATCTTTCAATTCCTCAAAGGGAGGTTGAAATGCCAACCAAATATATCAAAGCATAAATGTGGGTGCTAAATCCATTCCATTCCATATATGTGGGTGTAATCTGATGTGAGTGATAAATGCATTCCACACCATTCCATATCTGTGTGTGTAATCTGATGTGGGAGTTAAATCCATTCCATTCCATAATATTCAGATAAGTGTCTATGTTACCGTATAGTTTGAAAATAAAAGTAAATTGTCTCAGTTTTTGTAATGTCTAATTATAAACATCATGGATAAATGGTTAGAAATAGCTTGGGCCAAAGAACAAATCCTCCTATGCCGACCTCTCCAAGTGTATGATGATAACCATCTTCCTTCCACAACTCTGCGTGCGAAGCTTTAATCTCGATCAGGACAACTCTAAAATTTCCTTCGCCCAAATCTGTTCCATGGACATGGGCAGTTGGATCAACTTCATGGACCTTACCACGAGCAACTACCCATTTCTTCCAATCACAAAGATCGCATCTCTTGCCAATACGTTCAAATCAGGCTACATGTACAAGTATAACATGTCATTCGTATTTTTAAATGGAGGTGCATATAATCATAAACATAAATTTGTAATAGAGAAACACATACATACCGACAAGGCACGACTAGATTTAAATAGAGGTATTGTCGGTGGATCCACTACCCCCTGTTCCCCTTGCTTTTCTACAATACAATTAACCTTCATATGGAGGTCTACTAGGCTTTTCTTTATTTCACCTACTTCCTCCTTCAAATTATCTCGATCTTGCATCACCATATTGAGCTTATCTACAATAGGGATTATCTTCCTCAATGTAATCTTGCCTACATTTCCACCTATTTCCCACATGCGCCCTCTACTATCACTCCCAATTGACTATAATCAGAATTGCAAGTCGATTTATCAGAGAATGCGTAAGTATAAATAAACTCAAGTACTTGAAGGACAAGCATATATACCTGTGTAAGGGCGTCATCTACATTGGTCATCCGAGATGTTGGATTACTACTCTGAATCGACTTTATTTTTTCCTATGACAACATCCAAAAGAAAAATTAGCAACTGAAAGACACATTTAAAATTCATATAGATAATGACAAAATGTATGAGGGTTGCGGTTACAAAGGCTTCGGGAAACTGTAATATATCATCCTTTGTTGTATGGGCTCTGATGTACACATCAGCCCTACCAACCTCGGCATCACTACTAAGATTCCTCTCAATTGCCTTTTCCACATTACATACATGCCAAAACACATTAGTAATGGAATTAAATGACTAATAATTTCAAATGATCATCATAAATATAGTAAGATATATATTTTAAGACATGTACCATCTAATGGCGTATGACAGCCATGCTACGCCGCCCAAGTATGCGTTTCCATGGTATGCATCAAATGTCGTCATCCCCTTCCGCCATAAGTCTTGTAACTCAGCAATCAATGGCTCCAAATACACATCAATATCCTTCCCGGGCTGTCGTGGTCCCTCAATGAGCAAAGTGATCATAGTAAATTGCAGTTTCATACATAAATGTGGTGGAAGATTATACGTCACACACATAACAGGCCAAGAACTGTACGACGTGCTGAAAGTACCATAGGGGTTAAACCCATCTGTGGCTAGACCTAATCGAACATTGCTAGTTTCTGCTAAAAAATCCTTATACTTGTTGTCAACAAACTTTCATGTGCTGGAGTCCACCGGATGCCCCATCTTTCCACTATATTTTTTCGGTTGAGTGTCAGGTCATCTCCTTTGCTACCCATGACACACTGTACATTCTTTGTAGCCTTGGTGTTAATGGAAAATATCTTAACACCTTCTCAGGTACTTGAGATCGTCTCGACGTCAAATTGACTTCTGTCTTATACCTAGAAGCACCACAATTTGGACAACTCGTCTTCATCTCATGCTCTCTCCAGTATAACATGCAGTTATTTGGACATGCATGGATCTTCTGGTAATCAAGACCCAACTTTATAATGATCTTTTTTGCTTGGTAGGTATTAATTGGAATCTTATTACTGGATGACAAGACACTCTGAAGTAGTTGAAGAAGAGCCGTAAAGCTTTGTTCACTCCATCCATGGTTTACCTTTAATTTAAAGAGTTGCACTATAAAGGTCAGGACGGTGAATTCGTGACAACCAGGATATAGCTTAGTCATCGCATCTCGTAGATTTGCTTCAAACTCATTGGTTGAACAACTTCAGGGGCTACATTGGGTTCATCTTGAATAACTTTATCCTGGTTATTACCACCGAGGTCTTCAATAACCATATTAACAATGTTGTTTAAGTCTGCAACACTAGGGTACTGGTGAGAAGTTGATGCACGTTCAGTACACTTGGGCGATACATTCTCACCATGCATGTTCCACACCTTATATGTTGGATAAAATCCATATTTAATCAGATCTATCACCACATCATCGATTGGGCAGGATAAACGTAGACATCTACATCTGGTACATGGACAATGAATGGATTCTGTACCAGGAAGAAGTTCTTTTACGAACTTCACAAAGCTCATCATACCATCTACAAATTGTGGGTCTAGGTAATGTAGAGTTATCCACTCCCTAGAGCCCATTGGATACGACCTGTAGGTAGGCACACAATTATACCTAATTCATCATCCAACTAACTATTGCCAACATTTTAAAAAATGAAAGATATCCAACCAATTTTATATAACAACTTGCAACTTAACCTACTGGGAACCGTCATGCACCATAATATCTTACGGCAGAGCGAGTTCTAAGGAGTTATAAGTTGGATTTCTACAAATTATACCTGATTCAGTAGGTTCTTAAAAAGCAGCAGGAGAAGTGGACTTACAACAAATAGGATTATATTCCTGAAACATCTAGAAGCATCATCTTTCAATTCAAGCGATACCAAAACATCACAGATATATGGTTCATTTGAATTAAAGAGGCATTTGGCATTCTATTGAAGCATTTGATGCACCACATAATCCATTACATTGTCAGAATCTATATTATATATTTGAAGCAAGTTGATCGCTTTGCTAAAAAGAGAAGAAAATTAGGGATGATTTCTTTATTACAACTAAAGGAATAACAATCATGAAATAAATACTAGTCATAAGGGCCTTGAGTAAAATAATACATATTTATGTTATCTTCTTATGCTAGTCAAGAAGTTTGTATTCTCCTTACAGCTAGAAGTAGTATGGATGCCTGTAAATTGGGCTAGTGGTACATCAATTGCTGTTAAATGATTTACAAGGAGTGTTTGGATGCTCAAAAATGTCAGTCAATGAATTACAAGTTGTAAAGCATTTACAACTTTTAGCTGAAAATGAAAACCTGCTGAAATTTCATTTACCTGCAACTAAATTCAGTCTAACAGCTAAAATTTTGAAATTTGGCAATAAATAGATTACAGTTTATATAATTTACAGGTTATCCAAATACAATTAACTATTTACCTGTAAACATACTACAGCTTAAAGCCAAACAGGACATGCAATAAACAATTTAACTGTAATTCAATTGCCTGTAATTCATTTACCACTTACAAAATTTGCAGGCATCCAAAGGACCCCTAAGGAGAAAAAATATATAGATAGCAAGATATGGGAAATGAAATATACTTCCACCCTTAGTGACTCACTTTTCATACACCTTCATCAAACAACCACACCTAAGAAGAGAAGGCGTGGTTTTCCCAATGGTCTTGCTTAAGCTAGCTGATTGGGCCTGGTAGCAGCTCTTGGCACACTCATGTTATAGGGCTGCTAGGAAGATTGGGACCTATGGGTCTCTCTTTAACAACAACAACCAATGTCGTAGATCACACTAAGGGTCCATGTATCCTAGTGTAAGTAAGTGTCCCTTAGAGTGTAATGGTACTAAGACCTTAGTTTGTGACATCCATGGTACTTTGCTCAGAACCCCATCTTTCTTTCCTTATTTCATGTTGGTTGCATTTGAAGGGGGTAGCATTTTTAGGGCCTTGGTGTTGCTTCTATCATGCCCACTATTGTGGTTTTGGACCATGAAGTTGGGTTGAGAGTCATGGTCTTTGTGACTTTTTGTGGGCTTAGGTTAAGAGACATGGAGAGCGTTAGAAGGGCTATTTTGCCTAAGTTCTTCCTTGAGAACATGAACCTTCATGCATATGAGGTGTTAGCTTCCACGGGGAGGAGGCTTGTTTTTACTAGTATCCCAAGGGTCATGGCTGAAGGGTTTTTGAAGGAGTATTTGAGTATGGATGTAGTTGAGGGGACTGAGCTGCATGTGTTTGGGGACTACTACACTGGTTTTTTCACTGATGAGGGTGTGCTTGTCAAGCACAAGGCTGTCAAGGAGGTCTTTGGCCTTGGTGGATCTGGTCTCAATGACAATCTCTTCATGTCCCTATGCAAGGAAGCCTATGTAGTGAACAATGAAGACAGCAAGACCAGTGCAAGCTCAGTGATGCCAAGACACAAGTATCCAAAGCCCTTAATATTCCATGATGGTAGGCTAGATTTCCTCCCCACACCAATGGCCACCCTATTAATGTTCCTATGGCTCCCAGCAGGAATAATCTTAGCCATCTACAGATTGCTTGTGGGCATCTTCCTCCCATACAAGATAGTCATCTTACTAGGATCATGGAGTGGGGTCCATATAAGAATCAAGGGGTGCACCCCATCAAGATCAGCCAACAACAAACGGGATCCTCTATGTGTGCACCCACAGGACACCGCTTGGATCCAGTCTTCCGAGTACAACACTAGGGAAGCCTATGACTACAGTCACATACAACTTAAGCAAGATGTCTGAGTTCATTGCTCCCATTAAAACAGTCAGGCTTACAAGGGATAGAAAGCAAGATGGTGTGACCATGCAAAGACTACTGAGTGAAGGAGACTTGGTGGTCTGCCCTGAGGGCACTACATGTAGGGAGCCATATCTACTCAAGTTTAGCTCCCTGTTTGTTGAGCTAGCCGATGAGATTGTGCCCGTGGCTATCAACACTCATGTGGGCATGTTCTATGGTACAACAACCAGTGGCCTCAAGTGCTTGGACCCCATCTTCTTCTTGATGAACCCATGTCCCACCTATGTTTTGGAGTTCCTTGGGAAGGTGTGGACCCCATCTTCTTCTTGATGAACCCATGTCCCACCTATGTTTTAGAGTTCCTTGGGAAGGTGCCCAGGGAGCTAACATGCGCCTGAGGGAAGTCTAGCTGTGAGGTGGCTAACCATATACTGAGATTGGCAATGGGCGATGCACTGGGTTTTGAGTGCACCACACTTACTAGGAGAGACAAGTACATGATACTGGTAGGGAATGAAGGAGTGGTCTGTGATATGAGGAAGAAGCCCAACAATACTTGCTTGAGCGGTCCAATGTAAGAAAAAAAAGCCATTTGTATTTTTTGCAATTACATGGTTTTTTGTTGCTATGATTGGTACCATCAACCATGTTGGTTTGAAAGACATTTATTTTATATATATATATATATATATATATATATATATATATATATATATATATATATATAACTTAGTCCTTTTATCTGTTAAAAAAAATAAATAAAATCATAAGAGGTTTATTCCTTCCACATGTAGAGCCATACACATAAACATACAAGCGCATGAATATGAAATGTGTGTATGAGATATGATAGTTCCATCAGGTTGTAATAATGCTGAGAACTTCAACCTAAAATATCAGACAATTACACTCTTCAGATAGGCACTGGCCACAATAAACAAAATTGACAACTACATTTTTTTACCCATTCAATAAACTAGGTTGTAGCATGACACAGTATTATTATGCAAAAGATATGGAATATTCAGAATTCAACATGCTTCATTATTGTTCAACAAAATCCCAAGATTTCATCCTGTAAATAGTGCCTTACAGAATGTTGATGACTGTATCACATGCATTGACTAACTGTCACTCATTTTAAAAGTCAAATTGTCCATGCAAAAGGGCAAGAACATGTTTTGTTTCTACGCATTTGTGAATTTGTACATAAAGAAAAATTGGTGTATTCATGTGTACGATTCATGCCTCATCATGCAAAATCCATGTTTTTTGCATAAGTAATATACAAGGACCCTCATTTGCACCCATGCAGACACACAGTGATCAAATGCACAAAGATAGCTAAGTATTTTGTTGAGGGTCAAATATTGCATATCAGACCCCGATTATTGCCAGATTTTACATACACAATAATGCTTAATGTAGTATTTTAATTGTGTTTTGTTGCAGGATGCAATCAGGAGCGTTGACTGAAAACTGATAGTAAAAGCGTGGATTTGACACTCCGATGTCACAAAAGTAAGGGACGGACTCCAGAGGATTGAGACCAACAGATTTACACGCCAGGGATCCGAGGAAATCAAGCCGTTCATGTTAAAAATGACCCGAAACTGGTCCAGAATGCAAGATCACAACGTTTCCGCCATCCGATCGACACGAGACTTCATACATGGGATGTGGGCCAGAAATTAACCATACATATTAAATTTCAGCCATTGGAGATCTCGAGAAATGGGCCAATAGACAGATCATCAGCTTAATTCATTAAGTGGGCCCACCTGCCACCTGAATATGCCTCACTTCTGGTCCCAACGCCTAAAATGATATTATAAAGTGGATGGACGGAACGGATTTCTCGTAAACATTACAGTGGACCCCACATAGGGGCGCACGAGTGCACATGCGGTGCACTCCCGAGCCGCACTGCGGACCGAGTCGGTCGGCCAAACGGCGGTGACCCGTTTTCTTCTGCGCGAGAACAGCGGACGGACGCTGTCCGTCCGTTTTTCAGTAGTGGGCCTCACCCATCAGTATTTTGATGGATCTGGACCGTTCATTGTGTCCATAGGAGGGGTGCAACCATCGCCTAGGTGGCGGAATCTCGGAAGATAATGGAGATTTTTTTTCATTCGTTCGAAGGCAAGACGGATGGTGGAAATACATGAGATGGTGGGCCGCATTAAACTTAAGAAAAATACACATTTCTCAGTGGTTTTTCGCCACGAGTAGAATGAATGGTGTGGATTTTCATCTTGTGATCAACAGTGTGCCACCGTAATTCCAGAGTCGATGTACGTCGCCTCTGCTTCGCTGACAGAACTTGCGGCTGAAGCTTGTGGGCCCCACAAAATCTCCGGTTCAATGATCTGAATCGTTCAATGGTCCCGGAAGGAGGGTATTACCCTCACCTAGGCATCTCTTTGCTACCATGCGAGCTAGTGCAAGATCCCAACCATTAAACGGAGGATGGACGGCGGAGTAGACAAGCTCCTAGGACACGCCGATTTCAATCCAAAACAGTCCTTTCTCGAATGGTTTTTCTAGGAGAAGCTGATGGACGGGAGGGATTTCTCACTGAACTGCACTAGTGGGCCGACTGACACCACCGACGCAAGAGGAATCACGTCCTCTGTTCGGCCTGCGAAACAGAGGCTACGAGTCGTCTCGGTTGGCCATCAGCGTGGACCAAATAGGTGATCCGAGTCGTCCATCATAAAGAGGGGAGCGATATAGTCAGATCCACGTTGATCTTGTATACCCATGTACGCACATGTGTTAAGTTCAACGGTCACAAAACGGACAGCCGCACTGATTGCATAGTAATTTCTACCGTTGGCCGCGTCAAAAAAACATTCCAATCTGGGTATTCCCAGCTGAAATCTTGCTGCAGACACAATGGACAGAGTGGATTTACTACACGCCAACTGAAGTGGGCCCCAATACCAACTCAGCAGAAGAGAACCGTTTCTCTCCCTGTTGCGCACGACCCGAAGAGTTTCTCTCCACCGACCCTCTGGCATTATAAAAGGAAGTTAGAGAGAGAGAGGAGAAAGATCATCCAATTGGGTGGAGACGTGGAGCACAGAGGAGAGAAAGAGTAGAGTTGTTCTCTTTTATTTATTTATTTTTTTCCTTTCTTTTGTTTATTTTATTTTTTTAAAAGATTAGCCTAATCATGTTTATGGGCTAAACCTCTTAGCTAGGGCTAAGAGGTGAATCTTGTAGCGTGATGGGAGGACCTGTTGCTTGTGCCTTTTGTTTAAGACTAAATTAATTTTGATTTTAGTGTGATTTTAAGGGAATGTTTTTAGTCTTTAATGGTCTGTTGTGACTAAAATTACAATGGGTCTGCGATGGCTTTGAGCATGTTCTTTGCCTTTTTATGTTTATGACGTCAGGAAGCCCTGTTGTTCACCATAGTCTCCTGGGCATGGTTGGATGTCAGTACCCTTCCTAACCTTCATAGCATGTTGATTGGTTGGTAATTAGTTTAATTACATTGTTGTGCTTGGTCTCCTGGGCATGGTTTGGTGATGGAATCCATTCTAATTCATACACCTTTCATCTCTTAAAAACTAGATCAAATGAAGTTCAGTTTAATTTTCATGAATCAAGTGCAGTTCTCCCTGATCTCTACAAGTGGATCCTTGGCACCCTAGTTTCCCTTTTTCTGAATTTTTCCTAAGTTTTAGATTATAAATTCATCATTCTTCCTTTAATTTTTATCTGATTTAGATTTCATCTCATTCTAGTTCTAGTTGTAGTTACTTTCATATAACGTACAGGTTTCAGTCCCTGTGGATTCGACCTCGGTCTCACCGAGTTTATTACTACATCACAACCCTATACTTGGGGAGTGAATAAGTTTTAAGCGCGCATGCTCTTAAGTGGACTGACTATGTTTTCCGAGATTAACTAGTTTTAGGACAAGTTTAGGATTAGGATTTTTTAATTTTAGGTTAGAATTTTTTTCTGTTTGATTTTTAGAAATTAACCCATTTTTACGTTTTGTAGGATCCTAACATACACTTCTAACTCGGTAATTTCTTTCTAATTTTCTACTTTTTCTATTTTTAGAATTAGGATTTTAGTTTTAGAAATTCTCTTATTCTAGGTTTCCTTTTTAGAAGCTAACTTTCTCTTTCTTTTTTTTGAAATTTTCTATTTCTAGGCTTTTATTTATTTTATAAATTCTTTTTCCTTTTTAAAAACTAACACTATTTTCTATTTTAGGATTAGGTTTTTTTTAGAACTTTCTAACTTTAGGTACTCTATTTTTAGAAACTAATTTCTTTTGTTTTATTTTGCAGGATTCTAACATAGGAACTTCCAACTTGGTAACTTCTTTCTAATTCTTTCTCTTTCTATTTCTAGTTCTCTTATTGCTGTAGGATTTTTTTTTTCTTTTTTTCTAGGATTAGACTAAGAGTTAGGGTTCTACCATGGAAGCGTGGGTACGTGCATACGCTGAGATGGATAGGAGATATTGGGGAATGCCTGAAGGTTGTGGAATTCAACGTATACCTCAAGATTTCTCTCCATCGAGAATAGACATTGAGAACCGACTAGAACGTTATGTTCCATCGGTTAATAGGGCCGTATACGATCGTAATTATGGGAATGAGGATTATTATCAACCATCATATTCTCCCATGTATGATCAGTATGACTATAACCAGTGGAACCATCAGAACTGGGGAAGATGAACCAACAACATGTTGTAATAATTCTCTTGGATACCCTACCTTTGAGAACCAACCAGAAACGATCCAAGAGAACTCATTACAGCATAACATGGAGTGTCTTGTGGAAATTAGAAAAGCAATGGAAGCACTCAATTCCCGCCTCGAGAGGATAGAGGAAGCTCGCTCATCCCAACTACAATCCAATCCAGAAATACAATGCCAGGAAAGTGATCCTCACTCGCTTTTGACGAAATCTGGAATTTGGAATGAGGAGTTGGATTCCATTAATGAGCATATGGTTCAATTCCCCGATGAGTCGATCTCAATGACTGTTTAAAAGAATGAAGGAGATATATGGGTGTCTTTCAAATACAGTGATGATGACACACTTTCCTTACATGATACACAGGATCTCAATGATGAGGTAGAGGTTAGTTTATTCGAACCTCAACCAAATTTAGAATGTGAGGAAAGCGATCCCATCCCAAGTGTGCACTGCACAGAATTAGACGATGATGCGTATTGGGATGATGATCTTGAATGTGCAACCCAAATTCCCCTAAAATCAATCTCAAGTTTGGTCTAAGTCAATGATCAAGACGTACACAAAGTGGTCGGTCATAATGAGCCACTCCCCTCACCTGACATTTCTGATTTAAAGGTAGAGGATGGGCCCCTTACAACTGACCCTTCTAACTCTTGCGAGACATGTTTGGACCACTCCCCTGACTTACATGATGATATGATTCAGGAGATAAACGAGTTACTAGATATGACTCTTGAATTTGAAACCATCCAGTTGAGGCCACCATCTGAACTGTTGAATAATGACGATTCAATGCCTCTTCTGAGTAGTATCAATGAACAGAGTCAGCACATCAATGCTTCATTATCTTGATCCTCAATGTCTCAATCACGTAATTGTGGTCGAGTAAGAGAGCACACTTTCTTCTACTTTTAAAGACGATAGAATCCTTGAACAGATCATCACACACTTCAATGTGGAGAATGAGTCACTCTCAACTGAATGTCCTAATGCTTTGGATGATTGCTTGGCACACTTTGCAGACTCAAATGATCCCATGATAAGATACATAGTGAATGCCTTGCAAGACAATATCTCGGTAGTCATTACTGACCGAGAGAACCCTTACTCTGAAGCCCCTCCTTCCACAGATCCTGAATTTTTACCATTAGGGGAGGAGGAGCTGAAAATTGAACCGAAGCCTGGAACTTTGGAATGCATTGAGACTACAATACTTCTCGAAATTTTTTTTGAATTTTATCTACCTGTAGTCTTTGATTCACCATGGGATACTAACTTTGAAACTTTTTCTGTTACAGGTAAATCATATATACTATGGATACCTCAAGCACTTCAACGAAAAATTTCTTATGAGATACATAAGTTTCTCTGGAAAGTTATGCTCTAGGGCATCCAAGCTTATTGCAAAAATGGCTTTTAGATGATCCTGTTGAGGAACTTATTGAGAAACTTATCAAGATATTGGCCGGAAGAGGAACCTTGTGGCGTGATCGAGTAGTTTTTCCCTGCTTTCTTAGGACTAGGGTAGTTTCCTTTATGTTGTTTGAGGATAGATGGTAAACTTAGCGCTCCTGGGAGGCAACCCAACTTTTTCATGCCATTCCAATTTTTTTTAATTAGTTAGTTCAATGTTTGTGGGTAACATTGCTGCAAACCCTCACGAGACTATAACTCATCCACTAGGGGCAACCTAGGGGTTTAAAGGCTTGTTGCATGCGCTAAATGCAATCGAGAGCACCTGCGAAAGTGGTATAGGTAGGAGTTTATTTTTGTTATTTGTATTTTACTTGTGTTGGTTTCTCCTTGCGCTGACTTACTCTCTCGCTAATATTTTTAGAAAAGTCTCTCGATTTGTTATCCAGGTACTATCTTCCCAACACTTCTCTTTTACTTTCGTTGTCCCACGTGCATGGCATGCTTATATCTTTTACATTGAGGACAACGTAGATTTTAGGTTGGGGGTGGGAGATTAAGCAACCTAATCAGTGTTTTTCTTAGTCCTAAGCAAAATTTGTGAAAATTTTAAAATTTTTTCTGGAAATTCTTGTGAATCTGAAGTGATTTTGACGACTATCTTGGATTTAGAATTTCAAGATACGTAATGTTGGTAATTCATGACTCTTGGATTCAGTTATCGGTTAGATTTCACAGTTAAATTTAAATTATTAGTCCAGGTTAGAGGTTTTAAACATTGATTGAGTCATGATTTCACATGTCACATCTCGCTTACACATTAAGATTTTAGTTGAAACTGAAGGGTTAATTTGGTAATCACTGAGCATGAAAGGAACCAGCCAGAAAAACAAAAATTTCAGCATCAGTTTATAAAGAAGAATTGAAAGAGTAAGTCGCATAATCGTCATCATAGGTTTGCTCCCTATAGATGAAGATTTGATTCCCCATGGTTGACATGAGAAAAGAGTTAGGCGACAAGTTTTCACCAAAGGTTTGCTCCCTATAGGTGAGGATTTGATTCCCCTCCTTGGCGCTACTGTTTATAAAGGAAATCAAAGGCTGATAGAATGAAAAGATGATCTAAAAGGCAATTGTTGGTTTCAGTTTTGGTTGTCATGAATTTTGTTACCAATGAGATCATGGAAAGTGACGATTGGATCTCTTAATGATGGTAAGTGAGATTATACTACACATGGAACTCAATGTTTAGAACTATTCTAATTAATGTATTAATATTTTAAACTTGACTGTGAAGTTTACCTTGCGCTTAAGTACAGGAGAAAATACCCAACATTCAAAGTCTTAGAATTCTATAATCTGAGTTATTATTATTATTATTATTTTTTTTAAAATCACCTGAGTTTATAAAAAATTATCCTATAATTCTCAATTTATTCTTCGCATATTTTGCTCGGGACTAGAAAAATGCTGGTTGGGGGTTGTGTTGAGGGTCAAATATTGCATATCAGACCCCGATTATTGCCAGATTTTACATACACAATAATGCTTAATGGAGTATTTTAATTGTGTTTTGTTGTAGGATGCAATCAGGAGCGTTGACTGAAAACTGATAGTAAAAGCGTAGATTTGACACTCCAATGTCACAAAAGTAAGGGACAGACTCCAGAGGACTGAGACCAATGGATTTACACGCCAGGGATCCGAGGAAATCAAGTCGTTCACGTTAAAAATGGCCCGAAACTGGTCCAGAATGCAAGATCACAGGGTTTCTGCCATCCGATCAACACGAGACTTCATACATGGGATGTGGGCCAGAAATTAACCGTACATATTAAATTTCAGCCATTGGAGATCTCGAGAAATGGGCTAATAAACAGATCAGCCGCTTAATTCATTAAGTGGGGCCCACCTGCCACCTGAATATGCCTCACTTTTGGTCCCAACGCCTAAAATGATATTATAAAGTGGATGGACGGAACGAATTTCTCATAAACATTACAGTGGGCCCCACATGGGGGCGCACTAGTGCACATGCGGTGCACTCCCGAGCCGCACCGGACTAATTCGGTCGGTGGTACCAACTGGCGACCCGTCTTCTTCTGCGCGAGAACGGCGGACGACGCATTGTTCGTCCATTTTTCCGTTAGGGGGCCTCACCCATCAGTATTTTGATGGATCTGGACCGTTCATTGTGTCCATAGGAGGGGTGCAACCATCGCCTAGGTGGCGGAATCTCGGAAGATAATGGAGATTTTTTTTCGTCCGTTCGAAGACAAGATGGACGGTGGAAATACATGAGATGCTGGGCCACATTAAACTTAAGAAAAATACACATTTATCAGTGGTTTTTCACCACGAGTAGAATGAATGGTGTGGATTTTCATCTCGTGATCAACAGTGGGCCACCGTAATTCCAGAGTCAATGTACGTCGCCTCTGCTTCGCTGACAGAACTTGCGGCTGAAGCTTGTGGGCCCCACAAAATCTCCGGTTTAATGATCCGAACCGTTCAATGGTCCCGGAAGGAGGGTATTACCCTCACCTAGGCGTCTCTTTGCTACCATGCGAGCTAGTGCAAGATCCCAGCCGTTAAATGAAGGATGGACGGCGGAGTAGACAAGCTCCTAGGACACGCCGATTTCACTCCAAAACAGTCCTTTCTCGAATGGTTTTTCGAGGAGAAGCTGATGGACGGGAGGGATTTCTCACTGAACTGCACTAGTGGGCCCACTGACACCACCGACGCAAGAGGAATCGCGTCCTCTGTTCGGCCTGCGAAACAGAGGCTGCGAGTCGTCTCGGTGGGCCATCAGCGTGGACCAAATAGGTGATCCGAGTCATCCATCATAAAGAGGGGAGTGATATAGTTACATCCACGTTGATCTTGTATACCCATGCACGCACTTGTGTTAAGTTCAACGGTCACAAAATGGACAGCCGCACTGATTGCATCGTAATTTCTACCGTTGGCCGCGTCAAAAAAACATTCCAATCTGGGTATTCCCAGCTGAAATCTTGCTGCAGACACAGTGGACGGAGTGGATTTCCTACACGCCAACTGAAGTGGGCCCCAATACTAACTCAGCGGAAGAGAACCGTTTCTCTCCCTGTTGCGCACAACCCGAAGAGTTTCTCTCCACCGACCCTCTGGCATTATAAAAGGAAGTTAGAGAGAGAGAGGAGAAAGATCATCCAATTGAGTGGAGACATGGAGCACAGAGGAGAGAAAGAGTAGAGTTGTTCTCTTTTATTTATTTATTTTTTTCCTTTCTTTTGTCTATTTTATTTTTTAAAAAGATTAGCCTAATCATGTTTATGGGCTAAACCTCTTAGCTAGGGCTAAGAGGTGAAGCTTGTAGCATGATGGGAGGACCTGTTGCTTGTGCCTTTTGTTTAAGACTGAATTAATTTTGATTTTAGTGTGATTTTAAGGGATTGTTTTTAGTCTTTAATGGTCTGTTGTGACTAAAATTACAATGGGTCTGCGATGGCTTTGAGCATGTTCTTTGCCTTTTTATGTTTATGACGTCAGGAAGCCCTGCTGTTCACCATAGTCTCCTGGGCATGGTTGGATGTCGGTACCCTTCCTAACCTTCATAGCATGTTGATTGGTTGGTAATTAGTTTAATTCTATTGTCTGCTTGGTCTCCTGGGCATGGTTTGGTGATGGAATCCATTCTAATTCATACACCTTTCATCTCTTAAAAACTAGATCAAATGAAGTTCAGTTTAATTTTCATGAATCAAGTGTAGTTCTCCCTGATCTCTACAAGTGGATCCTTGGCACCCTAGTTTCCCTTTTTCTGAATTTTTCCTAAGTTTTAGATTATAAATTCATCATTCTTCCTTTAATTTTTATCTGATTTAGATTTCATCTCATTCTAGTTCTAGTTGTAGTTACTTTCATATAACGTACAGGTTTCAGTCCCTGTGGATTCGACCTCGGTCTCATCGAGTTTATTACTACATCACAACCCTATACTTGGGGTGTGAACATATTTCACCCCTTCAAAATGCAGAGGATTTGTGATTTGTGTGTGAAGTAAAATTTAGGAGGTGTGATGACGGATTTGGTACATGTGAGGCATAGTAATTTCATGCCTCCATGTCATTTCCGCATGTTGCATCCTAGAAGAGATCCGAACCGTTCATTTGGTATTTCCAATATGTATATGAATGGTTGGTGTTTCCATTAATGAGTGGCACAATATTTAGACAATCCTAAGCCTTTAAGTTGTGGCACACAAATGAAAACAAAAAAATAGCAAGAAAAAGGTCCATCCATTTGATGGCAAAAATAGTCTAATCGAACTATTGTTTTTTCAAAGGCCAATCAACGACCCTGCAGGATGCCTGGTTGGGCACATCATACACATGTGTCATGTGTACCACACATAATCTAGCAATATAAATGGCTGTGTATGGAAAGCACTGAATCAATTGATCACTTCATCCATGCATCAGGTGTGGACTATTTGTCTCTAGCTACTTATATATACATCACGGTGGGCCTTATAGAGCCACTTATAGGACTATCTGTCTCTAGCTTGGTAGAGATTAGTCCAACTAGAGATAAACAGTCCTGTCCTACCCATCAGGACCAAGATAGAGACGGACGGTCCATATTTTATTGACCGTCTATTTATTTTGACAGGTCATTTTAAGGCATGAACACAAAAACGAGCTAGATTGAAGGGTCTTTGAGGGATAATCTGGATAATCCAGTCGATTAGCATCTAATCTATCCATCCATCAGTGGTAAAAATTTTTGATGGTACTATAAATCACAGTGGGATTATGCCACATGTACGGTAGAAGAATCGCCCCCATTTTTAAGATGATGCTGAAGAATGATACCAATATGACAAGAAAAAGAGAAAGACAGTAAACTAAATTTGCCCTTTTGTCTTACGTTCTTTCAATTTTCTATCTGCATGAGAAGGAAGGCTCAATCCAGCTTCTTGGGCTACAGTGCACTGACGATTCTCTTTCAAGAAAGCAATGACTCATACATTGTGCATATGGCAAACATATAACACGATTAGGACCGTCCAAATCATAGGCCTCATTGTAATTGAAGTACAGGCTGAAAATTGCATATAATTAGCCATCTTCACCGTCCCATTTTGATCGTTTAATTTGGACAATATGCCTACTTTTCTTGTAGTGTGGATCAATGTAGTAAAACTCATTGCAATTAGAAGATCCTAGCCACCAATCATGGCCTTCGTTCAACAGAATGCAGTCCAGTGCTATCGTCCCCAAACGAAGCACCGACTACCATCTGACGTTCCAACGGTTATTAGCTAAATACAATCGAATGCCTTCAAAAAGATCTCTAATAAACATATATTATGAGAAGCTCTTTTTAATAATTCCTCCAGCTACATCATGTTCACGAGTTTGATCAAATTTAGGCAGAAAATATAAATGTGAATACAATAATCAAAGAACGTCATCAAGAAAAAAAAATTGATTACATTTCATGACTCACCTTAGCATGAAATCTGCATATGAGCTTCTGGATGAACGGTCTGTATACGAGCTTCAAATAGGGCGATCAAGAGCGATGAAGAAGAAAAGGGAGGTCGAAAGAGGGAAGGGAGAGGAATAAAAGGGCGGTTGAAAGAGGGAATCGAAAGAGGGAAAATGAAAATTCCTCTTTAGAGAGAGGGAAGGGAGAGGAGGAAGTGGGTGGTCGAGAGAGGGAAAATGAAAATTCCATTTTCTGAAATCGTAGAAGAATTGAGATCTGTTAAAATGTGAGTTTTACATATTTTATATAATAAACTATATTCACAGCCGTACAATTAAGGGTCCATTTAGGGGATTGTTAAGATATTATTCCATAAGATAATTATAAATATAAATCATCTACAACAAGACCCATTATTTGGATGGTCTGGATAGCCATATATCAAACCCACATTTTATATGGACGAGTTTCCACTATTTAACATAAATTGCAAATTTAACATTCATTTACCATAAAATGAAAACGGTGCTTGGAAACTGGATCTGGTAGGGCTCTATGGGCCCCACCATGATGTTTTTGTTTAATCCACACCGTAAATCCATTAGTAAATAATATTTTATGATTGATAGCTAAATATCATATCGAAATAAAACTCAGGTGAACAACACTACAGGAAAACAATACCAATTGAATGTCCACCCTTAAAAGACAGGTTATGGCTACAGAATTCTTATATTTTATCTACAGATTTTAGCCGTCGGAATTTCCTACGGCTAAAATCTGTAGCTAAAACAGCCACACATCAGTCGACTTTGCCCTATTTTTTGGTAGTGGACCCACCTTCCTATCACCTAATCCAACCCTTAGATCATCATCTCCACCATTGAAGGAGCTTCTTAGGAGCCTTGGAGCACTAGGGAGGAAGAAGAAGGAAAGGTGGGTGTTTTTAGTTTTGTTTATGTGGATTTGATTATTTGAGGGCCCACATATGGTGGGACCCATCTCAATGTATGCATTGTTTAGGGAGGGCCCATAGTGGCAGTCCCTCCCTTTCTCAGCCGTCTCTGTCTCTTTGTCCCTCTCTTTTTCCTTGATTACATGACCCACCTTTATATATTATCCTCACGGTCCGATCATGAGGCCCACCACGTTGTTGCCCATTTTTGGGACAAATTTGATGAAGGAAAAAAAATAAAAATACAAATGTCAGGCTGATCCAAATCAGGTGGGCCACGTCCATGTGGGACCCACCTCAATTCGTACATCCTGGCCGTCCAGCGTACCTGGACACTGGACACTGGTTTGGCTAACAGTGTAGTGTGAACTGACGGTGGAGTGTATTAACCAGTTAATTAAATAATTAATATTATATATATATATATATATATATATATATATATATATATATATATATATATATATATATATATATATTAATTATAGTATTTGGTGGTGGGCCCTACGTGGGACCACCTGCTCTGCTTGAAGCAGGCAGCTATACAGCTGCCGTATTGACCTCTACAGGGTCTGTGGGACCCATCCACATCGTCCATCCATTTGGATGGGCCACACCATGATGCATGTGTTGCATCCACCGTCCTTGGACGGTAGGACCCACCCACGTGTGGGGCTGCACCTTTGATGTATGGGTTTTATACCCAAGCCGTTCATTAGGAGTGGGACCCACATGAGGCACGTGTGGTGTCCACACCGTCCACACAGCAGGACGGTGGGACACACTAGCCGTGGGAATGTTTTAGCTGGGTTACTCGTACCAGCTATATAGCTAGTGCCATTGACGTCAGCAATTCTGAGGACCCTACTATGATATATATATATATTTGTTTTATCTATGTCGTCCATCCGTTTCAGACATGTGGGGCCACCCCACACGTGTTGCACATGTGAGATGGGACCCACCTTGGATGTATTTATTCTAATCTACACCGTCCATTTAGCTAGTGGGCCACATGTGTGGACCCACCATGATGCATGTGTTGTATTCATATTGTCCAACCATTTTGAGAGATCATTTTATGGCATGAAAGAAAGAATGAGTCAGATCTAAAGTTCAAGCGGACCCCACCATTAAAAATAGTGGGGACAGTGATATCCACCGTTCAAAACTTTTTAAGGGCCACAGTAGTTTTCAATCAAGCTGATATTTTTATCTTTACTTCATCTATCTCTAAGTTAACTTATGAATAGATGGATCTCAAAAATGCATCACGGTGAGTCCTATAAATGTTTAACGGTGGGTGGGGCTGCTCCCACAGTTTTCTGTAGTGGGCCCTATAGGATTTTAACTGTGGAGATCATTATCACCACTACTATTTGTGGTATGGTTCATATGATTTTCCAATCATCATCTCCGCCGCTATTTGGAGTGCGGTCCAGATGATCTTTCGATGTGATTTATTTTAGGCATGTGGTGCAGCCCGTGGATGCTGTCCACTAGTGCGGCCCATGCAATATGGCCGGCTTGATATATTCGAGGCCCTTGGGCAAGGCCCATTGTGATGTATTCGTGGCCTATGGGCAAGGCCCATTGTTATGTATTTGAGGACCATTGTTGAGGCCCAATGCGATATATGTATGGCCCGTTACGTTGTGCATGAATCCCTTGTATGGGCCACTCCTTAGAAGCAATGTTGGTTAAATGTCCACATTGATGGATAATGATGGTTGAAAGTCTTCATTGTGACCTTTCCTTAGGCCTTGTTAGGCCCATTCTTGCCGATTGTCGAGGTCGATTATGGAGGCCGATTCCGATTATCGAGGCCGATTCCAATTGTCAAGGCTGATTATCGAGGCCAACTCCGATTATCGAGGCTGATTATGGAGGTCGATTCCGATTGTCGAGGTCGATTATGGAGGCCGATTATTGCAGCCGATTTCGATTGTCGTGGCTGATTATGGAGGCCAATTTCGATTGTAAGGCCGATTCCGATTGTCAAGGCCGATTATCAAGGCTGATTCCGATTGTCGTGGCCGATTATGGAGGTCGATTCCAATTGTCGAGGCCGATTTCGATTGTTAAGGATGATTATTGAGGCCGATTCTGATTGTCAAGGCTGATTATGGAGGCCGATTCCGATTGTCGAGGCTGATAATGGAAGCCGATTCCGATTGTCAAAGCCGATTATGGAGGTCGATTCCGATTGTCGAGGACAATTATGGAGGCCGATTCCAATTGTCGAGGCCGATTTCGATTATTGATGACGATTCTGATTGTTGAGGCTGATTCTGATTATGGAGGCCGATTCCAATTATCGAGGCGATTGTTGAGGCTTAATGTGATGTATATGCGGCCCGAATTTGAGGTCCATTGTGATGAGTATTCACCCCGTGTTTAAGGCCCAATGTGATGTATATAAAGCCTATGTCATGAGGTCCATTGTGGTGCATTTGAGGGCCAAGTGGTGGATCCTGCTATGATGTATATTAGGCCCATGTGAGAGTCCCATCATGATGTATATTAAGCTCTTGAGTGAGGCCCATGGTGTTGTATATTACGCCCTTGTGTGAGGCCATGGGTCCACTATATGTTAGGCTCTATGTGGGCCATTTCGGGCAATGTCGGTTAAATGTCCACATTGTCGAGGCCGATTGTCAATGCCGGTTATTGGTACCGATTATGATTATGTGACAGCATAACATCATGATACATACCCATACGCATCATCTGTATGTTTATTATGAGATGTGAATAACAATTACATATGCTATAGTACAGATGATTTATGAGACTCCTTGATAGGTGGAGTTATCCCACATAAACGCACGGTAGCGTATGATTGATGCATGATTGGACTAGATGACTCATGCATCTTGCATTGTGCGATTGTGATTACTGTACACCCCAGTGACTTCAAGGCTATGACCCTCACAGGAATGTCGTGGATGGCTAGATGGAACACCGAAAATGTTTGGTTCCAGCATCTAGGCACTTTGGATGTCCATGGGTAAAAGTCCCTAAACCTCCGTTGATAAGAGATGCCCCAACGTCGAGACCGAGTGAATACATAAGCGCCCAAGTGCCGAATACCAGTAGGCCGCGTCTCCCACTATATCGTGGTCGGTTGGGAGAGGGTGTGGCCTTACTCGCCTGAGGGTATTGGGCATATCTAGGCTGAGTTTGACTAGCTTGTGATTAGGTCTGCCATCGACCTACCGGGTAGATATTGGCTGACTACTGGCCAGGTGGATGGTGAGGTCTCTTCCACTTTGATGGTCACGTGTCAGTGGGTGACAATTGTATGTAGAGTGTACTAGACCCCGGTGATGATCCCATAGATATACAGTACTGATTTTTGGACTGATTGAGTAGGAGTTGTATAGTCAGCATTACACTCATTCATTCATTCATTCATTCACTATCCACTCGGGCTGATGACGTGTAACTAATTGTTATGTATACTTTTGTAATGGCTAGGATTTCGGTTGGGGCGTGCGACTGACCTGAGATTAGGAGCTTACCACATTGAGTCTATATATCCAAATTTAAGTATGAGACCGGTTTGGATAGAAGTCCTTTGTGATAGGCCTTATAGCCTGTGATATCACGTACTATCATCCCAACTTTACACTACAGCTTCGTCATTTCATTCACACCACATATTGCATATTGCATTACATCCTCAGCATATGGCATTTTGGGTTGCTATGTTTCTGCATTCATATGACTTAGATGAGGCTGATGGTATTCGTAGCTATTCAGAATTGCATATGGTATTGCATCATCAGTATTTAATATTTGACTCATTATGTCACCGCATTGCATAACTGACCTATATTACTTTCTTAGTATATGGCATTTGGCTTGCCATGTCTTTTCATCGCATATCCCGAATAAGGTTGATGATATTTTTATCGACTTGTCAGTATTTTTGCTTACTCTGATATTGTATGGTTCGTAGACTTACCAGTAATTTCGTTTACTCTGATATTACATTCTAAGCACGCATATACTGCTCACACACTTACACCACCCTCTAAGCTTTTCTATAAGCTTATGCACAATAGATGCATGCAGGTGACGCTAGGACGTAGTCGTAGCTGAGCAGGAGGAGGAGCGTGCAGCCGAGCCTTGTGAAGATTTTATTATATGCATGTATTTTTTCCTTTCAGCATTGTACTCAAATGATTATATTAGTGGATATGTGGTGATGATGTTGTTCTTGTGAGTTGGGTATACTTATGGTTTGCTTGTTATGAGAGAAATTAATATTGAAAATCCTCCTTGTAGGATCCTATGATCAGAAACTGGCGTATAGGCCTTGGAGCCAAGAATGGGGTGTTACGAAGGCTGTCGGCACTGGATTCGGCAATCGAAAATTTTGTGAGCCCGGTTTCTGAGTTTGGGTTGTGATAAAAGTTGGTATCGGAGCATAAGTTGAGCATACCTGAGGATAACACACATATCCACTGATAGCTACCTTATACTCAATGATTGTTGAGAACTTAGAATGATTAGGTCCCCGGGTATGAATAACATAGAAATTTTTTTAATATAGCACCTCAGTGTGTGTATATTCGAAAGCGTTCGAGGATAATAGGCCTTTGTTCCTTCTTGTAGGACATGACACCCAAGCGAGTAAACCCAGTGACTTTCGCTCCCCCGTCTGAGATTCTCGTTTTCCCACTTGACACTCCTGAACCTCCGTCTAAGTCTATTGTAGCCTCGGCAATGCCTGTGAGTGCAGATCAGCTTCAGCAGATGTTACAGACCATGACCGCCATCCTTCAGGGGTAGGGTAGGCCACCCGCTATTTCATCAACCAAGGCTGAGTAGGTGCGTGCGAGCGGCCTTCTCCGAGAGTTCCGACAGCTCGATCCCCTGCGTTTCCAGGGCGAGCCAGATCTGACTGCAGCTGAGAGATGGCGCTCCGATTTAGAGAAGATTTTTGATACGATGGCATGTACGACCACTACCAAAAAACACGGCAACGCCGACGGCTAAAAACCGTCAACAATAACCTTCCCCGACGGCTTTTAGCTGTCATAAGGTCCGTCGATAAAGGGTGCATTGGCGTTGCCCACCAATGGCTAAAAACCGTCGGCGTTTTCGACGGTTAAAACCCGCCGGTGTTATCGGCGGCTAAAAACCATCGGTGTTATTGGCAGCTAAAATCCATTAGTGTTCTCGGTGGCTAAAAGCCGTCGGCGTTCTCGGCGGCTAAAATCGATCGGCGTTCTCGGTAGCTAAAAACCATCGGCGATTCTCATTAATTAAAAAAAATAAAATATTTAGATGATATATTTGATTTTGATTTCTTCCTTTTCGTGTAGACTTTTCATTCTCAAATAAGTTGGTTCATTAGGGCTTTTGAGAAATTGGTATATCTAGTTATGGATGTGTATTAATCAACGCACACATCCAAAACTAGATGTACCCATTTCTTCAAAGCTCTAAACGAACCAACCTATTTGAGAAGGTAAGTCTACATAATAGAAAAGGAAGAAATCAAAATCAAATATATCATCCAAATTCCAAATATTTGGATTGGATATATGCTTTAAAAAATAAGAGACCACATCATTTAAGTCTCTTTGTTTATTTTGCTACTTGACCTGTGGGGGTTTTCTTGACATCCTTAGCTTTAAATCTAGAAATGCAGTCCACATTCAACTATGTAGATTTGGGTTGCATTTGCACGTGATTATGTTGAAGACAAACAATCACATGATTAAGCACATTAGAACAGAGATAATGCAAAAAGATAAGACAAATATAGTAATGAAATTGATGAAATGAAAAGGAAAAAGATCCCCTAGCAAGATGAAATGCGTAAACAACCCAACCTGCAGAAATTTAGAAGGATACGGAGATTTGCTCACAAGAAGATCAACATTGTTTTATTGTGTAAAAGAGCACTAAAACTGTAAAAAGAAAAACAAGAACCAACCAATAATCTTCAATGCATTATGAAATCCAGCTCATAGATAAGAGCAGTAAAACTATAAAAGAGCAGTAAAAGAAGAACCAACCAATAATATTCAATGATGACAGTTGAAGAGGATTGAAATTTCAAGATTTTCTGCACTCCTTTTCTCTTGAATTTTAAAAGATGCCCTTTTGAGGATTTGAAATCTAGATTTAAAAAAATCCTCATGATTTGGATGGTTCAGGTTGCATGTAAGAATCTCCATATATACATTTATGCCATGTGGAGGTGGATGGGTCATGTCATGGAGGATGATGACGATTTCTGTATTTTGATTGCAGCAAATGATTTCTATATGAACGACTACCCCTTATTTTCAAAAATGACCTACTAGTGTAAATAAATAAAACAGGAGTCCAAAAATTCACCCAAATAGGTAGATGTCACTGAAGCGTATAAGAAAACTGAGAAAGAGAATTTACCTAGATGACAACAATGTTATGCCTCTTACTATCATCTTTTCACCCAAACAGATGCGGTGACAAACATAGCCCGATGAGGGGCCCACTTCAAGCAAGCCGCCACACCAATAGAGGTGTTCCAGGATGCCACCTGTGAAAGAAATCAAATAGCAACACCACCACCACAACCATTGATATCAGCATGAGCACCAATGTAGTTTAAAACAAGTTAGGTACTTGTAACAACATCAACATAGTTTAAAACAAATCAAACCACACCAATCAATATTGTGGTGACCTAGATTTTTGTGAAAGAAAAAGAAAAAGAAAAAGAAAAAGAAAGAGAGGTATGATAATCCAAACAGTCCATATTGTTGACCCAAATGTGGATGGAGCATGACCCAAAAATCACACTCAACAAACTATGGAAGCCAACTTGTCTATTTTTTCCCATCAAATTAGCAGAACTTACCATCTTTCTTTTAACCATCAATTTCGTAACCATGATCAAATGGTTGGGATTGCTTGATTGGTTGGATTTCAAGCTATGATTGAACCATAATTCATCCAACAATTTGGACGACCTGGATTGCCATACATGCATCATGCATGCCACATCTAAGGAGGATGCCACCGCCATTTTAAAGGTAGTGGTTAACTGCCACTAGAGTCTTGTATTTGAAGAATACCTCATTGCATCTACTGATGCTCCATGCATGCAAGGTTCCATCTCCAGAGCCTGCAACAGATGCAGACACTAGACTCAGTAATGGTAATTGTAACAGATTTAGTTTTATAGTGTTATATGACAAACCTGCAAGATTTTGGATCATTCAGATTTTATATAGCTTTAACTTTTTAACCCATAGGTAAGACATTTTTTATTACTAGATGTTTCTAAACGTTCCCAATCTTCATATATCTTGTAGCAATAGATATGGCGACCATAATGAAGAACATTACTTTGGCAAAGATTAACAAAAAAGTAAAGCCTAAAGGATAAGCATCTCATCCCCACTGCCAAAAAAACTGGCATCCCAATATGGGCCTAACCATAGTCTGTGTTAACTCTAAGTAGCATCCTTAATTGACAGCCCTAGGAAATATTCTTTCAATATTTGGGCAGAACGGTTTTCAAAGCAATCCACTAGCAAAAAATAAACATTGAAACTTGCATTTGACCTCTATATTTGCTCATGTCCTTGTAATAGTTGTAACCTGGAGTCTCATTTGGCATTTAGGATTCTGATAACTGCAATAAATAGCAGCAAGTTCTAATTAAATAAGAAAAAAAATGAAGGAAAGATGGGAAACAACCTCTAGAAAAAGAAAAGGAAAAACAAGATCTGAGATAAAAGAAAGTTGCGGATGACAATACCATACTTTGTTGCGTCGCCAAAAAGCATTTGCAATATTGGGTTCACTATGTGACCAACTCCAACCAAAAAGAAAATGAAGGGATTAATCTCGGTTCAAAAAAGAGGTGGGGACACCCATGTGTCTTAAAAAAAAAAAAAAAAAAAAAAAAAAAAAAAAAAACAAAATGTGACTTGCCATTACCAGCCCATTCTCACTTCAAATATCAAAGACAAAACCTTCATCAGAAGAGATATGAAGTGTCGAGGAGCGTCAAGTCTAGTCTAGGTAGACTGAAATAAGTCTACCTAGATTAGAATGTTTAGTTTCAATTGCATCTTTAGTGGAAAAGAAGCTAAATTTTCTGTATTTAGCCAAAGGTTGGTTATCCAACTTATTAGTTGATCTTGATATGAATTTTTTGAGGTTTTCTAAGCATAAACATATGTACAAGGATGCCCCTGTACATGGCACCACGTGTCATGTGTGCAAGAAAATAGGTGGAACATTGAGAAACACTTGGCCAAGTTTATTTGACTATTCATTTATTACATAAGCGTGGCCTACCTTATAAGTGGACGGCATGGGGCTAGGGTTCTTATGCTTGTGGGAACCACCTGATGAACAACCTGGATCTCATACCCACATTGAATGTTGGCAGTTGTGACATGTGGTGGCATGTAGATGGGCTGCCCTAAACTCACATTGGCATATGGTCTTATCAAAGCTCTTGTGAATACAAAGAACCTTCTATAAATGGTGGGCTTCTAGGCATACTGCAATTGCATGTAGAATAAGGGCATTTCAACATCATATAAATGCAAAAGGAACAATTAGCTCAAAACAGGTAAAGGTCCACTCAACCTACAAAACTCATAGCTGGATGCCAAAGTTTTGTACCATATCACATCTGTATAGTGGCCCAGCAGATTAATAGAGCACCTCACCACATGTACACCAAGTTACATGGGCAAGGTGCATAACTATAAGACAGAACTCACCTGAAATTATGTAGAATTCGTTTTGTCGACAGTGAAATTGGTTCAACATCACTAAGAATTTTCTCTTCCTCATATGTGAATAGATCCAAGTGTCTTCCAGTTGTAGTAAGAATCCCATTAGCATTCCGTCCATCAGGCCCTGTAGGTGTAGGTGACTGGGTAGAATGACTTCTCTGGTTTCTTCGGTCACCTGCACTCGAAGAACCCCATCCAGGAGCTCTAGTCAGTTGATTTGACCAATCTTGTGCTCTATTTTCTTTCCAACTGCAGTCATTTGAAGACTTCTCAATAGGGGAAGAACTCCAAACAAGAGATCTTGTTGGTTGATTCAACTCATCTTGTCCTCTGTCTTCATTCCAACCACCAATATCTGAAGATCTCTCCATATGGGTACCCTTTGGGCTCTGACTACCCCAGACAGAATTAGATTGACCATGCCTCTCATCCTTATCCCAAACATGTGGTTTGGCAGATGAATCATTCGGTTGGTTCCAACAATTTACATCTTGGAATTTACCATCTTGAACCCTCTCATTTCCTGCATCATTTGATTTCCAACCTCCCTACACTACAAAAAAGAGGGTTTTTAGCGACGAAAATTTTAGCGACGAAACACATTTTCGTCGCTAAAAGTCACTTTTAGCGACGAAACACATTTTCGTCGCTAAAAGCTCACTTTTAGCGATGAAACTTTTAGCGGAAAATTCAGTAGCTAAAAATCGTACATGATACTTTTAGTGACGAAACATTTAGGCCGCTAAATCTCGATTGCTAAAAATCTGTCAGACGATACTTTTAGCGACGAAAATTTTCGTCGCTAAAGACTCGAAACATTTTCTTCTACTTTTAGGGCGAAAATTTTAAATCATTAAAAAATACAAAAATCTTTTGTTTTTTAGCGAAAATTTTATTTGCTAAAAGTCTTGTCTTATACAAGACTTTTAGCGCGAAAAATTTCATTGCTAAAAATAAACTAACATATCTTTTAAGCGACGAAAAGTTTCGTCGCAAAAAATTTCTTTTTTAAAAAAAATATTCCACCTCAAAATCCGTACAAAATTCCTGGTATACACCTCTTAACAATATATTCAATCATATTCATTCTGATATACACATTTCATACTATGCACATTCAAACTACATAAACTTTTAGCGGTGAAACTATTCGTCGTTAAAAAATTAAAAAATCTTTCTGTTTTTAGCAGCAAAAATTTTCGCTGCTAAAAGTCTGGTACTGTACAAGACTTTCAACAGCGAAAATTTTCACTACTAAAAATAAACTAACGTATCTTTTAGCGACGAAAAAGTTCGTCGCCAAAAGTTTCTTTTTAAAAAAATAATCTAGCTCAAAATCCCTACAAAATTCCTGATATACACCTCTTAACAATATATTCCATCATATTCATCCTGATATACACATTTCATCATATTCACATTTACATCCATCTAAACCCAAACTACATCCACTTTTGTTGTAAACTATTAAATTCAGCTAAAAAATAAAAATCTTCTTGTTTTTAGCGGTGAAAATTTTATTTGCTAAAAATAAACTAACATATCTTTTAGCAACGAAAAGTTTAAAAAGTTCGTCACAAAAGTTTCTTTAAAAAAAATATTCCATTTCTAAAATGTACAAAATTCTGATATACACCTCTTAACAATATATTCCATCATATTCATCTGATATACACATTTCATCATATTCATATTCGCATTCACATTCATTTAAACCCAAACTACATACACTTTTATCGGCGAAACTGTTCGTCACTAAAAAATTAAAAAATCTTTCTGTTTTTAGTAGCGAAAATTTTCGCTGCTAAAAGTCTTATCTTGTCTGAAAATTTTATTTTGCTAAAAATAAACTCATCGTATCTTTTAGCTACGAAAATTTTCGTCGCCAAAAAGTTTCTTTTTAAAAAAAAATAAAATCTAGCTCAAAATCCGTACAAAATTCTTGATAAACACACTGTTAACAATATATTCCATCATATTCATCCTAATATACACATTTCATCATATTTACATTCACATCCATCTAAACCCAAACTACATAAACTACATTAATCCAAACACAAACAATCTTATCTGCATCACATTCATTCACGCATAAATACATATAAATTTAACATAAACAAATAAATAAAAAATCACAAAGATGAAGGCGGAGGTGGTGGGGCATCGGTGGGTAAGCGTGCAGCGAAAGCCTGAAACATCTCATTCATCCGTCGCTCATGCTCCACCCGCATTTCCTACATCCTCCTCTCATGCTCCTCCCTCTGCCTCACAAACTCCTCCTCCATCCTCCTCTGCCTTGCCAGCTGATCCTCTATCCTCCTCTCTTGCTCCTCCCTCTGCCTCTCTGCTCCTTCAGGTTTAGGTTTAGGTTTAGGTTTAGGTTCGGAGTTATAAGTATAGGTTTTGGGATTTGAGAATAGGTTTAGGGTTTAGGGTTTAGGAAATTGGGTTTGGGTTGAATTGAGTTTAGGTTTGGGTTTTCAAGTTTAAGCTTAGGTTAAGGTTAGGGAGTTGAGATTAAGATTAGGTGTAGGTTTAGGTTTAGGGATTTGAGAATACATTTAGGATTTAGGTTTTAGGTTATGGGTTAAGGTTTAGGTTTTAGGTTTGAGGTTCTTGTTAGGTTATAGGTTATAAGTTTAGGTTATAGGTAATAGGTTTTGGTTTAGGCTAAGGTTATAGGTTTTGATTAAGGTTTAGGTTTAGTTTTTAGGTTAAGGTTTAGGTTATAAGCTATAGGTTTAGGGAATTGAGAATTGGTTAAGGTTTAGGTTTAGGGAATCGGGTTCGAATCTGGTTTAGGCTTGGGTTTCATGTTTAGGTTTAGGGATTTGAGAATAGGTTAATGTTTAGGTATAGGTTTAGGTTTAGGTTTTAGCTTATAGGTTTAGGTTTTGGTTTTAGGTTTAGGTTTAGGTTAAGGTTATAAGTTTAGGTTTTAGGTTATAGGTTTTGTTTAGGTTTAAGTTTAGGTTTTAGTTTATAGGTTAAGGTTATAGGTTTAGAAGTTTAGGTTTTAGTTTATAGGTTAAGGTTATAGGTTTAGGCTTTGGTTTTAGGTTTCGGTTTAGGTTTAGGTTATAAGTTTAGGTTAAGGTTTAAATTCTGAGGTTTTGGTTTAGGTTAAGGTTATAGGTTTTGGGTTTATGTTAAGGTTATATGTTTAGGTTAGGTTTAGGTTTAGGTTATAGGTTTAGGTTTAGGTTATAGGTTATAGCTTCGGGAGGTGAGAATAGGTTAAAGTTTAGGTTTAGGAAATCGAGTTTGGGTTCGAGATCGGGTTTAGGCACAGGTTTTCATGTTTAGGTTTAGGTTTAGGTTAGGGAGTTGAGATTGGGATTTGGTGTAGGTTTAGGTTTAGGGATTTGAGAATAGGTTAAGGTTTAGGTTTAGGAAATCGGGTTCGGGTTCGGAATCGGGTTTTGAAGTTTAGGTTTAGGTTTAGGTTGGGGAGTTGAGATTTGGATTGGGATTAGGTTTAGGTTTAGGGATTTGAGAATACATTTAGGTTTTAGGTTTAGATTTAGGTTTTAGCTTACGAGGTTTAGGTTTTCGTTTTAGGTTTAGGTTATAAGTTTAGGTTATAAGTTATAGGTTAAGGTTTAGGTTATAGGTTTTTGTTTAGGTTAAGGTTATAGGTTTTGGTTTAGGTTATAGAGTTAAGGTTTAGGTTAAGGTTATAAGTTGAGAGTTAAGGTTTAGGTTCTGGGTTTTGGTTTAGGTTAAGGTTATAGGTTTTTGTTTAGGTTAAGGTTTATGTTTTGGGTTTATGTTAAGGTTATAGGTTTAGGTTAGGTTTAGGTTTAGGTTATAGGTTATAGGTTATAGCTTTGGGAGTGAGAATAGGTTAAGGTTTAGGTTTAGGAAATCGGGTTCGGGATCGGGTTTGGGCTTGGGTTTTCATGTTTAGGATTAGGTTTAGGTTAGGGAGTTGAGATTGGGATATGGTGTAGGTTTAGGTTTAGGGATTTGAGAATAAGTTAAGGTTTAGGTTTAGGAAATCGGAGTTCGAGTTCGGGATCGGGTTTAGAAGTTTAGGTTCGAGGTTTAGGTTGGGGAGTTGAGATTGGGATTGGGATTGGGATTAGGTTTGGGTTTAGGGATTTGAGAATACATATAGGTTTTAGCTTATAGGTTTAGGTTTTGGTTTTGGTTTTAGGTTTAGGTTATAGGTTATAGCTTTGGGAATGTGAGAATAGAGTTAAGGTTTAGGTTTAGAAAGCGGGTTTGGGTTCGGGATCGGGTTTAGGTTTGGGTTTTCAAGTTTAGGTTTAGGTTTAGGTTAGGGAGTTGAGATTAGGATTTGGTGTAGGTTTAGGTTTAAGGATTTGAGAATACATTTAGGTTTTAGGTTTAGGTTTAGGTTTTAGCTTATAGGTTTTGGTTTTGGTTTTAGGTTTAGGTTAAGGTTATAGGTTTAGGTTATAGGTTATAGCTTTGGGAATTGAGAATACGTTAAGGTTGAGGTTTAGGAAACTGGGTTCGGGTTCGGGATCGGGTTTAGGTTTGGGTTTCAAGTTCAGGTTTAGGTTTAGGTTAGGGAGTTGAGATTAGGATTTGGTGTAGGTTTAGGGATTTGAGAATAGGTTAAGGTTTAGGTTTTAGAAATCGGGTTCGGAGTTCGAGGATCGGGTTTAGGCTTGGGTTTTCATGTTTAGGTTTAGGTTAGGGAGTTGAGATTGGGATTAGGTGTAGGTTTAGGTTTAGGGAATTGAGAATAGGTTAAGGTTTAGGAAATCGAGTTCGAGTTTGGGATCGGGTTTAGGCTTGGGTTTTCAAGAGTTAGGTTTAGGTTTAGGTTAGGGAGTTGAGATTGGGATTAGGTGTAGGTTTAGGTTTAGGGATTTGAGAATAGGTTAAGGTTTAGGTTTAGGTTTAGGTTTTAGTTTATATGATTAGGTTATAGGTTTAGGTTTTGGTTTTAGGTTTAGGTTAAAGTTATAAGTTTAGGTTAAGGTTTAGGTTACTGGGTTTTGGTTTAGGTTATAGGTTTTGGTTTAGGTTAAGGTTATAGGTTTTGGTTTAGGTTATGGGTTTAGGTTTAGGTTTTAGTTTATAGATTTAGGCTTTGGGAATTGAGAATAGGTTAAGGTTTAGGTTTAGGAAATCGGGTTCGGGTTCGGGATCGGGTTTAGGCTTGGGTTTTCAAGTTTAGGTTTAGGTTTAGGTTAGGGAGTTGAGATTGGGATAAGGTGTAGGTTTAGGTTTAGGGATTTGAGAATAGGTTAAGGTTTAGGTATAGGAAATCGGGTTCGGAGTTAGGGATCGGGTTTAGAAGTTTAGGTTTAGGTTTAGGTTGGGGACTTGAGATTAGGATTGGGATTAGGTTTAGGTATAGGTATTTGAGAATATATTTAGGTATTAGGTTTAGGTTAAGGTTAAGGTTATAGGTTTAGGTTTAGTTTAGGTTTAGGCTATAGGTTATAGCTTTGGGAAGTGAGAATAGGTTAAGGTTTAGGTTTAGGAAGCGGGTTCGGGTTCGGGATCGGGTTTAGGTTTGGGTTTTCAAGTTCGGGTTTAGGTTTAGGTTAGGGAGTTGTGATTAGGATTTGGTGTAGGTTTCGGTTTAGGGATTTGAGAATAGGTTAAGGTTTAGGTTTAGGAAATCGGGTTTGGGTTTACGCTTGGGTTTTCATGTTTAGGTTTAGCTTTAGGTTAGGGAGTTGAGATTGGGATTAGGTGTAGGTTTAGGTTTAGGGATTTGAGAATAGGTTAAGGTTTAGGTTTAGGTTTTAGCTTATAAGTTTAGGTTTTGGTTTTAGGTTTAGGTTATAGGTTATAGGTTATAGGTTATAGGTTATGAAGGCTAAGGTTAAGGTTATAGGTTTTGGTTTAGGTTAAGGTTAAGGTTATAGGTTTTGGTTTTTGTTATAGGTTATGATTTAGGTTTAGGTTTAGGTTTTAGTTTATAGGTTTAGGTTATAGGTTTAGGTTTTGGTTTAAGGTTTAGGTTAAGGTTATAAGTTTAGGTTATAGGTTACGGGTTTGGGGTTATAGGTTTAGGTTAAGGGTGTGGTACTGCCGTAAATACTGAGATATAAACACGGCTTTGTCCAAATGGCTTGAGCCCCTTCAATCTTGTCCATAGGAAATGGACTGACTTCATCATGGTCATCATATGGCGATTCCCACCTTTCGGGGACCCCGCTCATCCAGGATAGCTCGACGCACATCGGGTCTACTCCATTAATTTCAAGCAAATACATAAACACGACTATCAAAATGGCAGGAGCCCTCCAATGCTAGTCCATAGGAAATGGGACGTGACTTCATTATGGTCACATAATAGCGGTTCCCACCTTCCAGGGACCCCCGCTCATCCGAATAGCTCCGACGCACATCCGGGTCTGCTCCATCAATTTCAAGCAAATACATAAACACGGTCTGTCCAAATGGCCATAGACCATGATCAAACAACCCAAACCATTCAATCACTAGGACTTCCTTACTCGGTGGATTGTTACATAAAACTTGTGCTGACGTTCCAAACGCAAACTTCTAATACGTTGTGAAAATCAGAGTGGTACAATTTCAAACTATGGAACATCCATGAGGTGGCAAATAGAATGAATAATCCGAGATGGGCATGTGCACCATGGGAAAATCGAGAGAAGGTATATATGTTTTTATCCAATTTGCAAAGTGTAAAGAGCATATAAATTGATGATGTAATTTATCCAATTTTCGAGTAAGTAAAGTAAAATTCAAAGTTATATTGAAAGCCATTGAAAACCCAAAATAAAGGAAAGAAGAACATGCTGTGGTGTTCCAACAAGAGGGACCATTATCTGCGGAAGAACTTTAACACCTTGATTGGTCATAGCATTGCGGCCTCAAAAAAAGACACGTGCTTGCATTTCGGTCGACTCAGGATATGAAATACCGAGCCTAACATCATGGGTATAAATTGGTTTACAAGTAAAGGAGAATAGTCCAATGCAGCATTCTTTGCACCTATACAATACAAGTGATCTCCAGCTTAACATGAAGCACATGACACACAGGATAATCCCACATAAATAAATAGAGAGAAGCTCACATCCAACCAGCAGATAATTCCCATCCTATTGTTGAGGCATAAAAAAAATATATATATATCATTGTAGTGGTTAAAGAATCTCATGGTAAAGTTCCAGTTCAAAGGGTAGTTTAGGTATTTTGGTAAAATTCCAGCTCAAAGGGTAGTTTAGGTGTTTTGGTAAAATTCCAGCTCAAAGGGTAGTTTAGGTGTTTTGGTAAAGTTCCAGCTCAAAGGGTAGTTTAGGTGTTTTGGAAAAAGATTGGAAGAAAGGAAGAAAGAATTGGTTCTAAGGACACTTTGTGCGGATCGCACAAAGTGAAATGGTTTGCGCGTGGTCGCGCAAAGTGAAATGGTTTGTGCGGATCGGCCTGAAAGTGAAATGGTTTCTTGTGCGGGGGGTCGCGCAAAGTGAAATGGTTTCTTGTGAGGTCGCGCAAAGTGAAACGATTTGCGCGGGGTCGCACAAAGTAAAGGCGGGTTTGTGCGGACACTGCACAAAATAAATGAGTTTGTGCGGACCCGCACAAAGTAAGCAGTGCGCGGGATCGCGCAAAGTATATCGTTTGCGCGCACGCCAAAGCGTATAATGAGTGTAAAAAATGGTTGGGAGTTATTTAGTCCCACATCGCCCAAGTCAAAGTTTTACACTTGTGAAAATGCCTATAAATACCCCGCTCTCTCTAAAAAGGTGGTGAGAAGACTTCAGAGCAAAAGAAGAGTGAAGAAGAAAATTAAAGGTAGGAGCATTGGGCTCCTGCAGGTTTGTGCGGACCCGCGCAAAGTGTGCAGGTTTGTGCGGACCCGCGCAAAGTGTGCAGGTTTGTGCGGACCCGCGCAAAGTGTGCAGGTTTGTGCGGACCCGCGCAAAGTGTGCAGGTTTGTGCGGACCCGCGCAAACCGACTGTCTGACAGTCAATAACAACAATGGGCTGCTGAAACGGCCAGGGTCTTCAAGTTCTTCCTATTCAAGAGAGAAGGAAGAGTCATCGACAGAAAGGCGACTTCCTCCTAAGTTTGGGAGATGATTGAAATAGCGCCAGAATGCTGCTGGAATTCCTATTTTTCTTTGAAGACTGGTTGATCAGATCAACAATTCCTCCTAAGTTTGGGAGATGATTAAAACAGGAGCGGGAATGCTTCAGAAATTTTCATAAGACTATCTTGTCTACTTTGATTGATTGTACTTTGTTTTCAGAATCAAGGGAATCAGAGGATGTAAATGAACTCAGAATAAATGTGATCAATGTTCTCTTGTTCTTTCTTTGTTATCATTGAATAAATTCCCCAAATCAAACACATTTGTTTTCTTGTCGAAACACCTATCATGTGTGTACAACATCCAACCCATCCAAAAAAGTTAGCCCCAACATGAGGATCACCTTGAGCAAAAAAAATTAGTTTGATCCCTCATCAAGTGGACCACACATGCCAATATGGAACATGTGTGAGATCCCAGCTTTTAATTAGACAAGCCACATGTAAGAATCAAGCTTTTCAAAGCACTGAAGTTAGGCACAATATACAAAGAAATGAATGGCTAATACTGACTCTTCTGAACATCCATTTGTTTCATACACAGTGGTACTAAAAAAAAAGTGACCTACTAGATGGTAATTATGTCTTATGTAACACTTATGCTACATTGGTGCATGTGGTGGTATTTGGTTGAGCAATGCTCCACACACATGTGGGCTTTCGAAACCTCACCCACAACTTATGCTTGGTCCAAGAATCAGGTCAGACACAATTTAGGTGAGCCAATCGTATATGAACAAAATTGACAATCAACATTTAACATACATGATGGAATCAGACTCTTTTTTTCTCTTGACAAAAAAATTGGCTGTATATATTTCAGGTGGGTGCCACAAAATAACTGGGCCTCACCTATCGTATGGCTCCTTTTCACGGCTCCAAATAAAAGACATACTAACCACAAGATGGCCTTTATGGTTCAAACTTGAAGTGTTGATGCATGGTGCCCACTTATGTTACCTTACCCAATCTATTCAACTACCATTGTTCCCAAGCGATGTGTTTAAAATCACTAGACTGAAAATCACTCAACAATATCATGTTTCCTTCTTTCACAAAGTAGGTGAAGTTCATGATCTAGGGATATAAAGGCATGTTCACTTACAAAGGAAATGGCGTTGGATATGATTGATTGGAAAAATCAGGATTTGTAAAGTCAGCCCCAAATAGTCAAGACAACTAACAAGGTTATAATGACAGTGGACATAAAGATCGGTTACCAAGTAAAGGGCCTTAGATATGATTTATTGCAAAACAAGATTTGTAAAGTTGGCCCAAAATAGTTGGGACATATCTTTGAAATACATGAACCACGTCGATAAAAGCTTAGAAGATTTTAGAATGATGGAAGAATTATTACACCAAAGTGCTTTTCTACTTGCTATTGAAATGCAATGCCAACACTTATGACGAAACAAAAAAATAAGGGATATCAAAAGAAAATGAATTTGGCAAAAATATCATGATGACTATTGAGAGAGATTACCCAATAAGCCAATGAAAGATGGATCCATCAAAGCTCCCGCTCACAAAATATTCCTCATGGAACGGGTGCCAAGCCAAGGCTAGCAAAACAATAAGCCACACATGCAATACAGTGAGTATCCAAGCTTCATCACAAATGGAAAGCATTAAGATAGATAATGTAACTACAGGAACATTAGGACCTACACTGATGTCAGAAAGTGTTCTACAAAAACAATGAAACATTTTGCTAAGTCGCACTCCTCATTTGTGGATTCTTAACCAGGTCTTTGTTAAGTTTTTCACTCATCATTTGATGTCTGTGCTTAGGATCTTCAACGTGCATTACAAGATGAACTAAGAACACATGCCTTAGTTGTCCAGGTATAAAGAGAGTTGATTGTTTGCACAGGAAATGAGTTTTAGTGTTTCATTTGGCATATGGCCCAAGCATTTAGCGTTGACCCCACTTTGTCAATGGGTTTCTTCATTACTTCCAATGGAAATAGCGAACAAAGAAGTCACCCTCTCTCAAATCGAGAATATGGTCATGTTATCTACTACAAACGTTTGTGAATCAGCTCAAAATCTAGCTAGTTAACAAATGGTCCAATCATTTTATTTATTTTTAATACAGAGAAGCTGAAAAGTATCAAACAGAAGAAGTATCAAAGCCTGAATAAAAGGAAGGTTGATCTCCAGTCTATGAAACATTCACCAATCACTACAAGAAATATGGTTTTTACCTACGAAACTTTTACCTACGAAATTATTTTTCGTAGGTAAAGATGACTTTTACCGACGAAAATTATTTTCGTAGGGAAAAGCATACTTTTACCAACGAAATTTACTTTCGTAGGTAAAAGTCATCTTTACCTACGAAAATTTTCGTAGGTAAAGGGTATTTTAACTTTAAACTTTATGTTTGCCTATGAAATTGGATTTCGTAGGTGAAACTCATCTTTACCTACGAAAATATTCGCAGCTATAGGGTCTTTTGAATTTTCCATATTTGCCTACGAAACTATTCGTAGCTAAAGGATCATTTAAAATTTTCTCCATATTTACCTACAAAAATATACGTAGCTAAAGGGTCTTTTAAACTTTTAAAAAAATAAAAAATCGAAAACTTTACTTTTACCGGGAAAACACATTTTTACCTATGAAAGTATTCGTAGCTAAAGGATCTGTTAAAATTTTCAAAAATACCAAACATCAAAAACCTTAATTTTACCTACGAATTAAAATTTCGTAGGGAAAAACCATATTTTCCTACGAAAATATTCGTAGCTGAAGAGTCAGTCAACCCATTCAAAAAATAGAAAATTTAGGAAACCCCATATTTACCTACGAAAATATGCGTAGCTAAAGGGTCTTTTGAACTTTTCAAAAAACAAAAAAATTGAAAACTTTACTTTTACCAACGAAATTGAATTTCGTAGGGAAAACCCATTTTTACCCACGAAACTATTCGTAGCTAAAGGGTCTATTAAATTTTTTCAAAATCACCAAACATCATAAACCTTACTTTTACCTACGCATTATAATTTCGTAGGGCAAAACCATATTTTCCTATGAAGATATTTGTAGTTGAAGAGTCAGTCAAGTTTAGAAAATTTAAAACCTTTCTTTTACCTACGGAATTTAATTTTGTAGGTAAAAGCCATGTTTACCTATGAAAATATTCGTAGCTAAAGGGTCCTTTGAACATTTAAAAAAATAAAAAATCGAAAACGTTACTTTTTCCTACGAAATTGAATTTCGTAGGGAAAACCCACCTTTGCCTACGAAACTAGTCGTAGCTGAAGGGTCTGAAATTTTTCGAATATACCAACCAAAACCTTCCTTTTACCTACGAAATAAAATTTCGTAGGTAAAACCCATCTTTACCTATTTTAATTATTTTTATAGGTAGGAAAACGTCTTTATGAGACTTTTGCCTACGACTATTTTCGAACATATATTGAGACTTTTGCCTACGAAAATTTTCGTAGGTAAAAACGTTTCTGAGAATTTTACCTACGAAATATTTCGTAGGTAAAAGTCTTTTTAAAAAATTAAAATTTTCAACTCAAAATTCCTGATATACACCTGTTGTAATATAGTTCATCATATTCTTCCTGATATACACCTGTTATATAATATATTTCCTCATATTCACATTCACATCCATCTAAACCAAAACTACGTAAATCCATCTAAACATAAACTACATTAATCCAAACATAAACTACATCCATCCAAACACAAACAATCTTATGCACATGACATTCATCCACGCATAAATACATATAAGTTTAACATCATAAATAAAATACAAAAAATTATTCATAGCGTTGGGGAATTGAGAATAGGTTAAGGTTTAGGTTTAGGAAATCGGGTTCGGGTTTAGGTTTGGGTTTTCAACTTTATGTTTAGGTTTAGGTTAGGGAGTTGAGATTAGGATTAGGTGCAGGTTTAGGGATTTGAGAACACATTTAGGTTTTAGGTTTAGGAAATGGTTTAGGTTTTAGGTTAAGGTTATAGGTTATAGCTATAGGGAATTGAGAATCGGTTATGGTTTAGGTTTAGGAAATCGGGTTCGGGTTCGGGATCGGGTTTTGGTTTGGGTTTTCAAGCTTAGTTTTAGGTTTAGGTAAGGGAGTTGAGATTACATTAGGTGTAGGTTTAGGTTTAGGGATTTGACAACACATTTAGGTTTTAGGTTTAGGTTTAGGTTATAGGTTATAGTTGTAGGGAATTGAGAATCGATTATGGTTTAGCTTTAAGAAATCGGGTTCGGGTTCGGGATCGGGTTTTGGTTTAAGTTTTCAAGTTTGGGTTCGAGTTTAGGTTAGAGAGTTGAGAATAGGATTAGGTGTAGGTTTAGGTTTAGGGATTTGAGAACATATTTAGATTTTAGGTTTAGGTTTTAGGTTATATTTGTAGGGAATTGAGAATAGGTTAAGGTTTAGGTTTAGAAATCGAGTTCGGGTTCGGGATCGGGTTTTGCTTTGGGTTTTCAAGTTTAGGTTTAGGTTTAGGTTAGGGAGTTGAGATTAGTATTAGGTGTAGGTTTAGGTTTAGGGATTGGAGAGAACACATTTAGGTTTTAGGTTTACGTTTAGGTTTAGGTTATAGGTTTAGGTTATAGGTAGGTTATAGGTTATAGGTATAGGGAATTGAGGATAGGTTAAGGTTTAGGTTTAGGAAATCGGGTTGGGTTTGGGATCGGGTTTAGGTTTGGGTTTTCAAGTTTATGTTTAGGTTTAGGTTAGGGAGTTGAGATTAGGATTAGGTGTAGGTTTAGGGATTTGAGAACACATTTAGGTTTTAGGTTTGAAATGGTTTAGATTTTAGGTTAAGGTTATAGGTAAGTTATAGGTTATAGCTATAGCGAATTGAGAATCGGTTATGGTTTAGGTTTATGAAATCGGGTTTGGGTTCGGGATCGGGTTTTGGTTTGGTTTTCAAGCTTAGTTTTAGGTTTAGGTAAGGGAGTTGAGATTAGCATTAGGTGTAAGTTTAGGTTTAGGGATTTGACAACACATTTAGGTTTTAGGTTTAGGTTTATGTTATAGGTTATATTTGTAGGGAATTGAGAATCGGTTATGGTTTAGCTTTAGGAAATCGGGTTCGGGTTCGGGATCGGATTTTGGTTTGGGTTTTCAAGTTTAGGTTTAGGTTTAGGTTAGGGAGTTGAGAATAGGATTAGGTGTAGGTTTAAGTTTAGGGATTTGAGAACACATTTAGATTTTAGGTTTAGGTTTAGGTTTAGGTTTAGGTTTTAGGTTTAGGTTTTAGGTTATAGCTATAGGAAATTGAGAATAGGTTAAGGTTTGGGTTTAGGAAATCAGGTTCGGGTTCGGGATCGGATTTTGCTTTGGATTTTCAAGTTTAGGTTTAGGTTTAGGTTAGGAGTTGAGATTAGTATTAGGTGTAGGTTTAGGTTTAGGGATTGGAGAACACATTTAGGTTTTAGGTTTACGTTTAGGTTTAGGTTATAGGTTTAGGTTATAAGTAGGTTATAGGTATATTTGTAGAGGAAATTGAGGATAGGGATAGGTTAAGGTTTAGGTTTAGGAAATCGAGTTCGGGTTAGGATCGGGTTTAAGTTTGGGTTTTCAAGTTTATGTTTAGGTTTAGGTTAGGGAGTTGAGATTAGGATTAGGTGTAGGTTTAGGGATTTGAGAACACATTTAGGTTTTAGGTTTAGGAAATGGTTTAGGTTTTGGGTTAAGGTTATAGGTAGGTTATAGGTTATAGCTATAGGAATTGAGAATCGGTTATGGTTTAGGTTTAGGAAATCGGGTTCGGGTTCGGGATCGGGTTTTAGTTTGGGTTTTCAAGCTTAGTTTTAGTTTTAGGTTTAGGTAAGGAGTTGAGATTATCATTAGGTGTAGGTTTAGGTTTAGGGATTTGACAACACATTTAGGTTATAGGTTTAGGTTGAGGTTATAGGTTTAGGTTATAGGTTATAACTGTAGGGAATTGAGAATCGGTTATGGTTTAACTTTAGGAAATCGGGTTCAGGTTCGGGTTCGGAATTGGATTTTGGTTTTGGTTTTGAAGTTTAGGTTTAGGTTTAGGTTAGGGAGTTGAGAATAGGATTAGGTGTAGGTTTAGGTTTAGGGATTTGAGAACACATTTAGATTTTAGGTTTAGGTTTAGGTTTAGGTTTTAGGTAGGTTATAAGTTATAAGCTGTAGGGAATTGAGAATAGGTTAAAGTTTAGGTTTAGGAAATCGGGTTCGGGTTCGGGATCGGGTTTTGCTTTGGATTTTCAAGTTTAGGTTTAGGTTTAGGTTAGGGAGTTGAGATTAGGATTGGGTGTAGGTTTAGGGATTTGAGAACACATTTAGGTTTAGGTTTTAGGTTTAGGTTTAGGTTATAAGTTTAGGTTATAGGTAGGTTATAGGTTATAGCTGTAGGGAATTGAGGATACGTTAAGGTTTAGGTTTAGGAAATCAGGTTTGGGTTCGGGATCGGGTTTAGGTTTAGGTTTTCAAGTTTATGTTTAGGTTTAGGTTAGGGAGTTGAGATTAGGATTGGGTGTAGGTTTAGGGATTTGAGAACACATTTAGGTTTTAGGTTTAGGAAATGGTTTAGGTTTTATGTTAAGGTTATAGGTAGGTTATAGGTTATAGTATGAAATTGAGAATAGGTTAAGGTTTAGGTTTAGGAAATCGGGTTCGGGTTCGGGATCGGGTTTAGGTTTGGGTTTTCAAGTTTAGGTTTAGGTTTAGGTTAGGGAATTGAGATTAGGATTAGGTGTAGGTTTAGGTTTAGGGATTTGAGAACACATTATAACTGTGGGGAATTAAGAATAGGTTAAGGTTTTGGTTTAGGAAATCGGGTTCGGGTTTCGGTTTTCAAGTTTAGCTTTAGGTTTAGGTTTAGGTTAGGGAGTTGAGATTAGGATTAGGTGTAGGTTTAGGTTTAGGGATTTGAGAATACGTTAAGGTATAGGTTTAGGAAATCGGGTTCGGGTTATAGGTTTAGGTTTAGGTTAGGTTATAGGTTAAGGTTTACGAAATCAAGTTTAGGTTATAGGTTTAGGTTATAAGTTAGGTTATAAGGTTAAGGTTTAGGTTATAGGTTAAGTTTTAGGTTTAGGTTTAGGTTATAGGTTTTGAGATTTGAGAATAGGTTGAGTTAAGGTTATAAGTTTAGGTTTAGGAAATCGGGTTCGGGTTCGGGATCGGGTTTAGGTTTGGGTTTTAAGTTTAGGTTTAGGTTTAGGTTAGGGAGTTGAGATTAGGATTAGGTGTAGGTTTGGGGATTTGAAAACACATTTAGGTTTTAGGTTTACGTTTAAGTTTAGGTTATAGGTTATAGTGTGAGGGATTGAGAGATAGGTTATGGTTTAGGTTTAGGAAATCGGGTTCGGGTTCGGGTTCGGGATCGGGTTTAGGTTTGTGTTTTCAAGTTTATGTTTAGGTTTAGGTTGGGAGGTGAGATTAGGATTAGGTGTAGGTTTAGGGATTTGAGAACACATTTAGGTTTTAGGTTTAGAAATGGTTTAGGTTTTAGGCTATAAGTTAAGGTTATAGGTAGGTTCTGAGTTATAGCTATAGGGAAGTGAGAATCGGTTATGGTTTAGGTTTAGAAATCGGGTTCGGGTTCGGGATCGGGTTTTGGTTTGGGTTTTCAAGCTTAGTTTAGGTTTAGGTAAGGGAGTTGAGATTAGCATTAGGTGTAGGTTTAGGTTTAGGGATTTGACAACACATTTAGGCTTTAGGTTTAGGTTTATGTTATAGGTTTATGTTATAAGTTAAGGTTATAGGTTAAGGTTTAGGTTATAGGTTAAGTTTTAGGTTTAGGTTAAGGTTATATAGGTTTAGGTTTAGGTTTAGGTCATAGGTTTTGAGATTTAAGAATAGGTTCATGTTAAGGTTATAAGTTTAGGTTTAGGAAATCGGGTTCGGGTTATAGGTTTAGGTTTAGGTTAGGGAGTTGAGATTAGGATTAGGTGTAGGTTTAGGTTTAAGTTTAGGTTTAGGGAATCAGGTTCGGTTTCGGGTTCAGATCAGGTTTAGGTATTCTCTAGTATTATCTACTATTGAACCTAGTATTATCTACTACATACTAGTAACATACAACCAATATTGGGGCACCATACCATAAGCTACAAGAATTTCATGTCCCCCCTAAACAAGGTATCCTCCATTGATAACATATATATATATATATATTATAAGTTCTTTATTTTCATTTACATTCACAAATACATTCATCATCCATCCAAGAAAATTTATATCCTCCATTGATATAAATGAACCTTGTCCTTTGACCAAGCTTCATCAATGTCTCCCATTCAATTCAAAATCTACGCATCTAGGTGACAGGGAACAAACATTTCACATACCTGTGCTCCAAGAAACTCGCACCATAACTTTCCCACTCGTTGATGTCTCCCAATGGCGATACATGCAAAAAACAGGAATTGGGAACCTTGCAAATTAATAAGGCTAAAAAGAGAAAGGAAACAGGGGAAAGAGAGTTTGCTAAAGGCTCCATTTCATACATCACAAGTCTTCTTTCCCAAAGCACTCAATACTTTCTTTTTAACTTTAGCATAGTAAACAAACCGATGAGATTCCAATCTTCAAAATAATAAAAGATAATAAAAGAAATAAACAACTAATATGGGAAGCTGGCACACCTGCAAGCTTCACTGTGAAGAGTCTAAAAACTTGTGGAAAAATTCCTTGCAAAATGGCATTTCGTCCTGCAAATAGTTTGAAGAAGCATGATTGGAACATGTAGAGAATAAAAAATTGAAACAAAAAACATAATGAAGAAAAAAAATTGAAGAAAATATTTTAAGATCATTTTAATGTCATGAAAAAAAATCTCTATTAATTAAGAGGGGGAAGGTACATGATAGACTGATTTTAATGGATACAACTAGAAACAATATTAGCAAAACCAGTTATTACAAGAGAGAATAAAGGAGATGTTATCTACAATGTGGATACTAATTAAATAAAATGTAAAAACCTTATATAATTAAATAATAATAATATTAATAAAGTAATTACTTTTTCAACCTTAACTTAAAGTTTTCATGAACAAAAATAGGCAAGTAAAAATCTACGTCCGTAGACACCTCTCATAGCCACGCACGCCACGCATGCGAAACGCCATTTTCAAATCAAACTACACTCGCTATTTTCAAATCTCACGCGGCCACTTCATTCCTCCACTCTCTCCCTCGATATCCCCACTCTCACCTCTTCGTCTCTCTTTCTTGAAGCAAAAAAGAAGAAAAAAAACATCTCTTTTATGTTTTTTCAATCCATCTTCCATTTTCTTCTTAACAAGAAAATCCATATTTACTAATATTTCCATTTTTTCTATTTTTCAAAAGAATGAGTTCGGACTCCGAAAGCGTCGGCTTCAGCACTCATATTTTCAGCCCAAACCCTAACCAAGGACTCCAAAATTACCAAGTACTCATAAACATTCATTGCAAGCATTTTCTGTCTATGTGCATGACGACCATACTGTTAAGATCAATCCTCTTATTTTCATTTACAAAAACTAGTGGATGACAAATTATGTGTAACATATATATAGAGATGGTTCAGCCACTTGTGCAATTAGGGAAGGTTCAAAAGGACATACATATTTGAAAGTTGGTCAAATCATAAATCGACGTATTATGGACGGAGACATTGTTTTCATTAACAAGCAGGAATATCCTCCAAACCACATAATCATGAGGGTCGTGGTATTAGAACACTGGGGAATTCAAATTCCCCCAATCCAAACGACACTTGAATGTTCTTGGGAATTGGGAAGATGAAAAATTTATTCTTAAAAATCTTTATCAATCGAAAGCATTCTTCACATCTCATCCTCATGGTTTGGATCTTTAAGTGTGTTCTTTCCTTCATTACTTTCATCTATATAAATGTGGTCAGATCAAAATATCTTTGTAGGATAAGCTTAACCTACAAGCCATTTGTAGGGCCACTATGATTTTTTATTGATAATCAATTTGTCTATCATGTGTGCCACACTGAGGTTCTACTTGGCCGCCAAAAATTAGACAACTTGAAAATACAGGTGGGCCACACCATGGAACTGATAGTAGACTATAAGTAATTTTCAGGTCCAAGGTTTCTACTAAAACAGGACCTAAAACCCCTTTTCCACCCAGTAAAGGTTATGCTTAACATACAATGCATCTTGTGGAGCCTACCTTGTTGAAGGGAAAACACAGATGTTGTAAACCATTTACACTGTAAATCATATACTGATTAAGCCGCATTTCTGAGGCATCCAAATGACCCTTGGTGCCTTGTGGAGTGTGCCAACTATCCTTTTCACATAGCAGGCGACATTCAAATCGCATCTAAACAAGCTGCCGATCATTGGATAGCATTGATTTTATGGAGAGATTAGAAACCACATTTCTTTTAGGAATCCTTGTCAAACAATTTGCCGATCAATCTCACATGCAATCCATAATAACATGCATAACTCATTTATGCCAACACAACAACCTATTTGGACTTACCAGAAAACAATCATGGATGAAAGAAAATTGCAGAATCAAAACTTCTCTGCCATTGTAGCAGGGACTGCGTGTAGTTTGAAATAGACTTCACCAACCAATGTTCCTAATACCAGACTACAAAGAGAATCTCTGACGACCTTTATGTTCAAAGAAGTGCATGGGTCTCATTTGCGATCACAATTAGCTGGTTACATATCATATGAGAGATTTTACCCAAACGCATTGATTACAAGTCCATGGAATTTTTCGTTGTCATCCAAACATGAGAGAGGAAAAAAAAAAAAAAAAATCCGTGGATTTTGAATCCAAAGAAAATTTTCATGAAAATAATTCCGGTGAATTTGAAAGTTGTTATGGAAAATTCAATGATTACACTTCCATTAATTTTTTTCTGGGATCACTATGATTGCTACTATCGAGACCGAAAGTTCCGAAGTTTTCTACAAGGTAAAAAACCAAAATTATGAAAATATTTGCAGGATTAGCTCGATTGCTACTATCGAGAGACCAAGAAATGTGAAAAAGAGAATGCAAACACCCATTTGAATTGTTTCTGCTACTTGTACCAAGCCAAAAAAATCATAAACACAATTCAAACAGTCTATTCTGAACCATTAAGAACTCCCAATCATAAACACATCAATTTTGGAGCTTTCCAAACACAAACTAATTATTACAACTCAGTTCAGTAGTGCATCCAAAAGCGGTAACCTAAAACTTTTATGTTCAAATAGAGATTTATCAATGAGAATATAACTCACAGCTCTAGGTGCCTCCTTCACTACAAGTTTCCCCTTGTGCCGGTCTATTCTTCCGTGCAAGCTTTAATTGCATCATTTAGAACTGATATGCCTTGTTCCTGCCAAAATGGAAAAAAAAAAATATGCAACAGACATTCATAAATCAACAGACATTCATAATATCCAATTCGAATATGCAACAAACTGATATGCATTTAATTTATAGAAATACCAAATAATGCAACAGACACAAAATATGTATACAACCACATGCAAGATATATACACTAACAGGATATGAGTGTTACGAGGCTTTACTGGAAAACTTCTATTCAGTTACCACATAAGCAACATAATACAAATTATACAATGAAAGATTTATGTAAAAGACATTGACGAATATTTGATGGTTTAACCTTACAAAATTCTGAAATTTCTGACTGTATCCTTTTTCTTCTTTTTTATCTGGAAGGGGTGGTGCTATAGAAACGAGAAGACCATAGTAAATGGGGTGATTAGCATTATCAAGGGCTTTGTTTCAGTTGGGCTTCTTATGTAAATGCAGCTAAAGCTGCCATTTCTTCTTTTGTTCGCGAGCTTCACATACCTTTGTATTCTTTTCTTGCCTTTTGGTGGGCGTCTTAATAAATTCTCAATCGCCTCTCAAATAAATAAATAACTAAACATTTTTTCTTCTTTTTTAGGGATATTTATAAATATCTACAACCAAACCTTGTGTACATCAACGCTTTAGTCAATTCATCCAAGTGTGAATTATATATTCATTCTATGACCATGTAGGGACAAATCAGTATAAGAGTAGTTGCATAAAATAGCATTTCAACCTAGCCAAAACAAATGGGGAGAAAAAGAACCATGAAATTAGCTGTGAACTATCTCCTTTCAATGACCTTCTAGGGAAAAATAAAACAAGTGGTACTTAAAGTAGCATTACAACCTATCCGAAAAGATTGCAAGAAATTGAAACATGAGATGCAAAAGAAAGAATCAATAATGGTGCAAGACATGGTTAAATCCTGATAACATGATAACTGGACATATGAGCTGATAGAGGAGCCATCTCATGGGAAATAAGTGGTAATTAGGCAACTCGTCTTATAAGCATCCTAAAAGCATTGTATATTGCAAATTCAACCAAATCAACACAAGCTACTTACTTGTGCTCAGATTCATCTTGTATAAATGCATGAAGTGCTTCCACGGCTAAGGAGAATGACATAAACAAAAGAAACAGCTGTCTACACATGCAACAGAAGCAACATACCGAACCCTAAATACAATCGGCAAGCACTTACAAAATCCCCAAAATCCCCAAATCCCTAAATGAGGGTACACATTCGAATTAGAAATCCACAAATTACTAAATCCCCAAATTCATTAATGAACATTGAGATTGAGAGAGATTGAGAAGGAGAGAGAGAGAGAGAGAGAGAGAGAGAGATACCTTGCATTCGTGGGTAGGGCGTGCGGCAACGGTGGGCGGAGAGATCGGAGAGAGAGAGAGAGAGAGAGAGAGAGAGAGGGAGAGAGGGGAGGGATTTCTGGTGGTCGGGCGTCGGGCGAGCGTGCGGCCGATAGAGAAAGAGAAGAAAGGGAATGCGGGCTGGGGTTGGGTGGGGTTGGGTATACAGGGCAAAGGTTATGTACAGTAATGCTCATGGGAACTTCCCACGAGGTCGAGCTATGTGGGCCCCACTGTGATGCGTGTCGACCATCAACACCGTGCATTTGATAGGCCCCTTTAAATTATGGGATATCCTAAAAATCACCAGATCACGGAACTTAGGTGGGCCATACCATCTAAAATCATGTGAAGAAATGCCTAAAATATATAAAATCACTTGGTGGGGCCCACCTGAAATTTTGATGCATATGGAACTTGGTATGACTCCTCATCCAAGTGGGACACACATAATGGATGGGTTAGATTTGTGAACCACATCTCGGTGGTCCCAACAAATGAATATGAATATTTTAATAGTGGGTAACCCCTCTCAACTTTTTTATGTGGTGTAGCCCAAAAAAGTCACGGATTGACTTAATTTTTAAGCCCCAGCCCACCATGGAATGGTGCATTTGACTGATTGGGTAGATGTTTGACACCCAACATGGTGGGGCCCACACAGCTCGACCCTATGAGAAGTTCCCATGAGCTCAACTGTATGTCACCTTTTCCCATACATACATACATACATACATACATACATACATACATACATACATATATATATATATTAATAAATTATAAAATTATTATATATCCATCATTAAAATCCTCCTAAGGCCCACTGTACTATTTATTTGACATCCAATATGTTGATTAGGTCATACAGGGCCAAATGAATGGAAAAAACAAAAATCAGTTTGATCTAAAACTTTTATGGCCCTGAAATGTTTTTTAATGGTTGACAGTCATTCAACACTGTTTTCTAGAATGTGGTCCACTTAAGATTTGGATATATCTCATTTTTTCTCATACCATAAGATGATCTTTAAAAATAGATAGACGACACGGATTAAACACATACATCATGGTAGGGCTCACAGAGCACCAACCACCAGCCATTGGATGGTGTTAAGGGGAGTAGCTAATTTGTTCCCCTTATTTGTGGTGTGGCACTGTTTAATCTTTGGATATGATTCATTTTTTGGATAATTATCTAAAATTATCTCGAAAAATTAATGGATGAATGGTGTGGGTTGATCCCAAATATTTGGTAAATCCAAAACTCAAGTGTACCATGCCACGCGAAATAGTGTGGAATAATGATTTCCACCGTTGATACTTTCCTTGGACCCACAATAATGTTTATTTGACATCAAACATGTTCATAATATCAAAAAGATATAAATGAAGAGAAAACACAAACATCAGCTTGATTCAAAACTTCTATGAACGTTATTTTTAATGGTGGACATTCAGTTCCTACTTTGTAATCCACTTAAGCTTTGGACCCGCCACATTTTTTTTGTTAATATCTTAAAATGATCCGAGAAAAGCATTGAACGGTATGAAGACAGGCAATCCATGACTTAGGTGGGCGAATAGCTTAAAAATAAAGTCAATCCATGACTTGGGTGGGACCGTTGCCGAACTCGTCCTCTCTCTGTCTCTCTCTCTGATCTCTCTCTAACTAGGGGTGTACATGAACCAGAGCTAGCTCGGTTAGCTAGCTTGACTCGACTCGAAAAAGCTCGATTCAACTCGGTTCGATTTGAGTTCAAGCCGAGTTGAGCTGATTTTTTGAACTCAAAAATGATTTTGTGCCGAGTTCGAGCAGTGCCTTTGCTTGACTTGACTCGATCGAATCCAACTCGAATCGAACCAGTTTGGTGACTTGGTTACTTTGCCATTGATGTCGCTCACTAATTGTTTGATAAAATGACTTAATGAGATGTGGTTGGTGGCAATGAAGGTTTGGCTGGTGTAAAGGAAGGTTTGGCTGGTGGCAAGTAAGGTATATACATTAAACAAATACTTTTTTTAAATGTTACGTAGAAGGTGTTTGATAAAACAACTATAAAACCATTGCCTCTGTTTGTAAAACAATGGGCTTTTGAAGTTACAGTTCAGGTGTTTGTATTGCAAAAATCTATGGAAATCCATTGTCAACTTCCAATGAATGGATTGACTTGGGTGACACCCAATGAATGTTTGGGATGGCTCATATAGTGGATAGGTTGGGTATAGAATATATTCATCCAAATCAGATTGCGTACCCACTATGAATGTCTGAGGATGTGATATCCTCTCCGTCCATCAAGCGAGTCCTTCAATTATACACTATGGATCCCAAAATCAGCCAAATAAACAATTCATTTGGGCCACACTACAAGGGAAAATGGCTATGAGATGCTCATCCAAGTGGGACACATATAATGAGTGGGTTGGATATGTGAATCACATTTAGGCAGACCCAATATATGATTATGTATGTTTTAAGGAAACCTCTCTCCGTTATATTATGTGGTGTGGCCCACCCTAGTCATGGATTGACTTTCTTTTTAAGCTCTTGGCCCACCTAAGTCATGGATTGACTTTCTCCATATCGTCCATCTCCAGAGATTAAATGGACCACACCACAAATAAGGGGAACAAAATTTGCTACTCCCCCTACACCATCCAATGGCTGGTGGTTGGCGCTGTGTGGGCCCCACCATGATGTATGTGTTTAATCCATGTCATCCCCCATGAGGTCAAGCTGTGTGGGCCCCACCATGACATGTGTCAAACATCAACACCATGCATTTGATGGGTCCCCTTTAAATTATGAGATATCCAAAAAATCATCCGTATACGGAACTTCGGTGGGCCATACCATCTAAAATCATGTGAAGACATGCCTAAAATATATAAAAGCACTTGGTGGGCCCCACCTGAAATTTGGATGCATCTGAAACTTGGTATGACCCCTTATCCAAGTGGCACACACATAATGGATAGGCTGGATTTGTGGACCACATCTTGGTGGGCCCAAAAAATAATTGAAAAGAGTTTAAATGGAAGGTAACCCCTCTCAACTTTTGTATGTGGTGTGGCCCACACAAGTCACAGATTGACTTGATTTTTAATCTCTAGGCCCACCATGGAATGGTGCATCTGACTGATGGGGTAGATGTTTGACACATATTATGGATGGACGGTAGATTGACCTTTATGACCTACTCAATATATTAGATTTCAAATAAACAGGACAGTGGGCCTTAGGAGGATTTTAATAGTGGATATCCAATTATTATTGATTTCCTGAGGTGTGGTCCACCTGAGATTTATATACTTATTGTTTTTGGTATAAAGCCCTAAAATGATGTCTAAAAATAGATGAATGGAATGGATGAAACACATACATCATGGTGGGGCCCACAGATGTACCCACCATCAGTAGCCAACTGTCTCCCAAATTTGGGCGCGCGCTCAAAACAGAGCCGCGCCCAAAAAGGGTTATTTCTCTCTCTCTCTCTCTCTCTCTCTCTCTCTCTCTCCCTCCGTTCCCTGTCTCTTCGTTCCCTAATCCTCTCTCTCCCTCACGATGTCTGCTCCATCTCTTTGATTCTCCTCCCTACAAAAGCTACGACGGAGACTGTTGATGCACTAAGAACCAAGAGCAACAGAACGAAAGCTACGCAGAAAGAACGAAGAAATGCGTATCTCCGTGTGAGTTGTGCTCCCAATGCTCCCACCGCCGCCCGCATTTCATTCCGCCCCGCCTTAGCCGCTACCATCCCGACCATATTAATCCCGATCTGTTGTGCCACCGCCACTGCCACTCGACTCCATCGTCTCCCCTGTTAGGGTTGACACCGCTGCCCTCATTGTCGATTAAGAATTTCGCAAACTTTGGAGAGGTTACCAATCACAATCCAGTTCAGATCGTTGGTCAATCACTTCAGATCTCTGGCCATCTAGTGATTGAAGCTCACTTCGGATCGTTGGTCATCCAAAGGTCAGATTGTACTCACTTCGATGTAGATTACAACAGATTTCTATAGCAAGTTACAACATGATTTCTACTAGAGGTTACAAATGATTTCCATAGTTGATTGTAGGTTAATTGCATAGATAATTGCACTCATTTCAATGGCCAATCACAACTCATTTCAAGTGGTGATTGTAGTTCATATTCAATAGCCGATTGTAGTTCATTTTTATAACCGATCATAGTTCATTTCAGAGTGTGAGATCATAGTCATTTTGATTAATCGATTTTTGGCTATTTTATTAGCTTTATTGTTAGCCATTCTATTCGCTTTAATGTCTTTGGCCATTTGATTGTTGATTACTATCCATTAACACCTGCTATCCACGGCTATATCATTGGACATTTTTAATAGCTAATTTTGCATACAAATGTTGCAATTGCATACATGTGTTGTTGTCCTAATGATGTCCTTGTAGTTGTCCAAAAGATGTCCAGATTGCTATCTTTGTCATACCATACTAACTATATCCGCTATATTATCATAAACAGTACTTATTATTTCAAATAAACAGTCAGTGGGCCTTAGAGGATTTTAATAGTGGATATCCAATCATTATTGATTTCCTGTGGTGTGGTCCACCTGAGATTTATATACTTATTATTTTTGTTATAAAGCCCTAAAATGATGTCTAAAAATAGATGAATGGAATGGATGAAATTGCATTGCGTCGAATCCAACCAAGTCCGAGACAACTAAGCGAGTTTCATCAGATAGTCTTAGTTTTAAACCATGCTCAAGAGTTTTCCCTACAAAATGGGCTAATCTATTCAATTTGAAAAAAAAAAAAACCATGCATGGAGCTCACGTCTCTTTCTAGGTTGGAATTACATATAAACATCTAAAAAAAAACATGTGTTTTGACATGTGTGTAACCTTATAGCAAGACCAACAGCACACCCCACACTTGTGTACAAATTTCTCATCCATGTAATATCCTAGTCATAATCTTTCTCATTTTTTCAGACTGTTTTTATTCAAACGGCCATTTTGAAGTTTGAATGCTTGGCATTGAGCTAGATATTTGAAAAATCCAATGTCCATACCTGAAAAAAAAAATAATAATCATGTTACTTATATTCTTTTACTAAACAAAGAGAACAATGATTATAATTTTATCAAGTCTTTATATCAAATGTGGACGATTGAAAATTGGTTTTGGTGGCCCGTATATGTCACCAATAGAAATGGGCCATATCACCCTTATCCGGTGACGTGGATGATACAACCGTATTGTTCATGGACAAAATCATATGGATTGGGCAATGGTTTTGCCACAACGTTCATCATTGCATAAATCTTCATTTGTCCATTTACTTTTTCTAAGTTGGAGATTCGAATATAATCTTTTCACCATGTTAGAATGAACTGGAGGCAAGAGCTCGAGGAATTGGAGGAGCTGAGTTGGAGGAACATCTTACTGATTGCTTCCATCATGTGGAAATTTTGACATTGCTTTTTTTTTTTTTTTTTTCTCTTTCTCGGGTTGTCTTCTAACAGGAAATGCCTTTGGATGGAAACTTTTTATAAGTATACATCTCTTTTACTCACTTTAAGGAATGTTTCTTATAGTTTAAATTTACAATTTTACATGGCATTAATATTTTTGGTGTTTCATGATGTTTTCTAAGCATTATCTTTGATTGGGTTATCTTTGTGAATCATGTTTTTGTTTTCCCTAAGAAAGTTTGCATGACCAATAAATTGTGTTTTGAGGAGAATTGCATTTACCTAACCTTCTTATTCTGCATATTTTACTTTGAACTTCCGCAAGTTGGGAGGATGGATGATTGTCTTATATTTTTCTTCCCTTTGACCCTTCCATTGCTTATATTTCTTTGCCTTCCACATTTTTGATCCATTAATAAACACGTTACATTTATTCTTCTATGCATGAGAAGAATTGCATTTGACATGTTTCGATATGGATTTGGGAGTGTGTGGGAAACCTATGTCTTAAGTGAAATTAGTACTATGATGGCATACGTGTTGGCCTGTTAACTGTCTTGTGATTATACAAACAGAAACCTATGTTCCAGCTGACATTATACAGGTTCATGCTCAATTACTTCTTTGTTTCTGTAAAAAATGCATAATCTACTCTTTGTAGATTTGAATCATTTGGATTATTGTGCTTTAAGAGTACGATGGAGATACACACTGTGGTATTATCAAACATGTAGGCAATGGAGTAGCTGGTAATAATGCAAGACGAATACTACCTCAAATGGCATCCTTAGTGGCATATATATTTTGGGTTTTTGCAGGATGCTGAACAGATTATGAAAGAGAAGCTTAACGAAAGAATAGCAAAACTCTCTGGTGGTGTTTTGTCATTCAGGTACTCTTTCGAGTCTTCTTTTAAAGCTGTCATTTTCATGTTTTAATAGAACTCTCTATGTTAAAGTGGAGGTTTTTTTAAAGCTAGTGTTTTGTGAACATAGTGTAGCCGTTGGTTTAGTTTTCCATTCTATGTACACTCATTACTTACATGCTTATTAGCTTCCTAATATTCTCATTGCTTGTATTGTAAAATCTCAATACAAGTGCCTGAGTGGATTTCAAATTCAGGTTCTATTTTCACTAGATATGGCATGGATAAGGCACTGGTATAACATGGATGCAACTTGTGTACTAAAGTAACCCAAGGGTTGAAATAAAATTAGAAGCAAGAAGTACCATATTTGATGGTCAATTCCCCATCTCTCTAGGTGCTTCAGTCGATCTCCAATCAATCCCCACACCTGGAACAATAAAAGGGGAACAGAAAATGGTGCTTTCATATCTAGGATAAAATCTGATTTGCATTTATAATTTGTCAACAATCTCACAAGTTCTCATTTTATTGGAACTTGAACCAAGTGGAAGTTCCTAACCATCCACTCTTTGGCATTTTTACAGACTATTGTTGTAATTTTTTTCCTTAACCGTTTACTCCAGGGGACATTGATCGAAAGATCAGAACCTCTCTATCGAGGGCATCTTCCATCCACACCGAGATTCATTGGATTTATAGTGTGGATTATCACTTGCCCCATTTGGATGGAATGAGTGCATCATCACAGTTTTTGCATTTATGTATTTCTATTTTGTTGATGAATTACTTTACTATGAATAATTGCACAAGTGGTGGATTCTTGAAAACAGATTTAGAAAGTAAATCAAGAACCGCAACTTTCAGGACATAAAATCGGGGTACCATCAAACTGCAAAGCCGTCATGAGAAAGAGGAGATCGAGTGAAGAGCTGGATTTAGGGTTATCGATGCAATACGTATATCAGTTAGTTGATCGAAACGTTCGATACTATTTCCAAAGTGTTGTAGGCTCAACACGGGGCATTCACAAAGTGATTTAAATAGATTGGTCTCATCACTGCTTTATTTTAGTTCCCGATAGTTTATACCATGTACAAGTTTTCATTTATTCGATTTCTTATGGAGTGCATTGTTGCAAAGTGCACAATTAGGAAGTCTTCCTTGCCACTTGTGATATCGGTAAATCTCTCACTCTCTGTAATTTTATTCAGGGACACACCGAATAACTTAGTCCAATCCAATCATCTGGTGGGCCGCACTATGCAAGTCGAGGTTGAGGCAGTTGAATTCACTATGGATGATAGGATTGGCTTGAATTTTGTGGCATCGTGTTTTCGTGGTGGGGTGTGCCCTTTGTATGGGTTGGATGTCCCAAGCAATTTTATGTGGGCTCCACGCTACCGTATATGATTTGATACTTTGGTAGGGTGTGATGGATGATACACTGCACTCGAAATGACACATCCGCCTAAAATTAAACCGCACTGGAGGGTATTAAAGGCAAAAAAGAAAAAGGAAAAAAAAAACTGAATGTGGGTATGATTGTAGCTTCCTTCTGGTATCAATGCAGTTATTGGGAAATGGGTGCTTGGGGTGTATATTATAATAAGAACTTTACGTACTTGGGGTGTTTGTTGACTTTATACAATTTTTTGGAAAGAATAGTGATATAAGAATGAGAAGCCAACATTTTTTGTTGTTCCTGAACTTCGCAATTGGGTATAATCGTACTTGGATTTTGGATATTCTTAGAAAGGTGGGATGGGATGCTTTTTGCAATATTAATACCTTTCGTTTTGGGTAGGATGAAACACTTTGGATATTATTTTGCACAAAGAAGGCGAGAGACACCATATCCCATATAATGTGATTCTGGTTTCTTACTCCATCTGAAATGCTTGGCGAGTTGATGGTTGTTCTTGTTGCCAAAATATATGAATAACCAAGTGATTTGGAGTACATCAAAACACGTCTCATTGTGGTTTGTGCATAATTAGCGGTGGCAGTTTCTTAAGGGGTCCTCATGGTACATGTTGACAAAGTCCATCTGTGCATCCTAGAGTATAGGATGTTTTTATGTTCTTCATGATTATACGAGTTCTGTGCAATTTCGAGACAGAAAAATTAGTTTTCTTCCATTGAAGATCCAGTCAGTTCCCAACCTTTGGTGCTAAGTGAGATAAGCAAATGTGATCGAGCTTTTCTATCTTACTACCAACCGGACCTGATCTGGTTTTACGGATCCCCTTTCTTCCTAATGCTAAGGAAATTGGTTTTTCCAAATGTTGTACTTCTCTTATGAAACATTTTTAAGAAATGGGTTTGTGAATTGTTCCATTTCAATCAAGCAAATGTGATGTTGCCATGCATATCCATCATTGTTGTCATTAACAATCCACCTGCAATGTAAATTAAAATTAGTTCATCTCATTTTAGTTAAGAGTATTTATGTTTCAGTGATCTTGGTTTATATAAATTATCCATGTCATTGATATAAGAATGTGAACCTTTCATCCATGATTCAAGTTTTTCCCAAGACAAGGTGTGGTTGTGAAAGGGTCCAGGGAAATTGTTTTTCATGATTGGTTGAAAGGTCAATTGACATCTCGTCCCATTTTGCTTTGTTGGAAAGCACACATAGTAAAGGTGAAGTGCTGTTTACTTGTTAGTAAACTTAATTGATGTAGTGTAATTGAAGATTTAACTTAGAAATGGATTCTTGCGAGAACTCTTTTCATGTTTCTAGTCTTGTTGAGTCCAGATCAAGACAGGATCTCCAACAAGTTTTTTTTAAAGAGTTAATCTCCAACGAAGTTTTGAAGAGACGCAGCTCAAAATCTTGCCAAGTCGAGTTGAATGATAGGGTAATTAGGTTCTCATTGTCCTTTTTAAAGTGTGAATCTTACTAATTGTATTCAATATGTGCAGAGAAAAGCAGTTGTATAGGACGCATACATGGGAACGAACCTGCTGATGTTTACGAGAGAAAAGTAGTTGTATAGCACATGACTTTTCCTTTTTGTTTATAACCATCTTTTGAGATGGTTAGCTCAGTTGTTTTTTGTTGCATTGAATGGTTGGTGTAGACAACACATCGTGGTCCTAGATGAAGTCCTAGCCAATAGGTTGGGCCTTATTCCCATCAAAGCTGACCCAAGGTTGTTCGAATATGTTTCAAGGTTGACAGATTCGTTGACTTTTTATTTTTATTTTGGCTTTCATTAATTTGAATTGGGCTTATTTGTACATTGAATTTTTTTTTTTTAATGTATGTATTAGGTACTTCTTCAAGGTCTTTCTTCAAGGGATTTGATATGTGGAAGGAAGAAACTATAATGAAGGTAAAAAATCAAAGATAATATGGTTTGCTAAATCTATTTCATGCATATGAATTACTAAAGAATAAGTGGAGAATTGTGCAATCTGAACGTTTAAACTTTTTAACTGTCAAATTAATGCAAAAGGTTGTCCCTCCTGAAAGACCTTTCAATGATTTAGATTATAGTAAATGATTTCCTTAGTCAAGGAAGGTTTCTCGGATTATCTTTTGTTGTTTGACAGAGCATGAATGTTGACCATGAGCAAAGCCTTTTAACTAAGCTGAAGCAACAATGGGGTGACCAACTTATGTTGTAGATGAAAGGAATGGTCTGTCATATACTAACTACTTGCTTGAGCTAGTTGCATGCGTGCATGTGTTTTCTTCTTCTTTCTAAAAGGGATTTCTTGGTGGTGTTCTTTCATGTTTTTCTCGGGCAATGCATGTTATTGATTTTCCATTAGCAAGGGAGAATCAACAATATTTTGAAGCTCCATGCCCATTTCCATCTTTATATTGCTAACAGAATGTCCTTTACCTTCACTATGGTTTTATTTAGGATGATGGTTTTCATATCTTTTCTTTTCTTTTTCAAACTATTCAACAAGATGTTTGTAGTTTGTTCACTCCAAGATACATACATGTTGCATCGTATTTTAATTAGACCAAGCTATTCGGATGATGGTATTTTAATTAGACCAAGCTATTTGTGACAAGAGGTCTTGTGAAAAAGCTAATTGTTTTGCAAAATGTCAAATGTGCGTAGGTATGCTCGTGATTTTGTTTTGATATCTTTTGAGAAAAGCTATTGTATTTTATTACACCTTTCAAAAAAAAGGCTCTTGCGATTTGTTTTGCTAATGTGTATAGATGTATGCTAAGTGCAGTTGTGTGCTCTGTAGAAGCCAGCCCAAGAAATGTGCTGATTGGCCCCATGTGTACTGCTATTGTGTTGAATGGGAAGATGGCATTTCTTTCAATATTGCCACTTCTGACATACCTGTTCATATTCTTTTAATCTTTTTTTTTTGAGCAAATAATTTGGGGATTTTCCATATTTGTTTGGTTGTTGCTTGTTAGGTGACTTTTGCCTCACCTTTGTTTGTAGGTCACTTACCTAGTTTTCACAGATGGTGATAGTTTCTCCAAGGCCTTGGAACTTAACGGATCGGAACTTTGGGACTACGCCTTGAGCCAAGAAGTGACAACCGTGAAGGTGGTAAGGAGCGGCGGTGGTAGAGGTGGCAGAGATAGTGGTGGCCGATTTGGAGGCCGACGTGGAGGCGGCCGAGGCGGTGCTCGCTTTGGTGGTGGTGGTTTTGGCGGTGGTAGGGGACGTGGAAATATTCCAAGCATGGGAGCAGCTGGTACAGGTAGGTCATTAAGTCTCATCACTTGTTAGCCCGTGTCGGGAACAAATGAATTGTATGATTTGCAACCCGAGGATGTTGTGTAATATCTCAGTTCCTACAAGCTGAGCTCATTAGCGTAAATGAATGTGAATATGATGAAATATATTATATAACAGGTGTATATCAAGAAGAATATGATGAAATATATTGTAATAGGTGTATATCAGGAATTTTGCAAAAAAAAAAAAAAGATACTTTTACCAATGCAAATTTTCGTAGGTCAAAGTATCAGCAATGTTTTATACCTACGAAGTTTTTCGTAGGTAAAAGTCTCGTGTATGTTTATACCTACGAAACTATTCGTAGGTAAAAGTTCTTTAAATATTTTTAGCTCCATAAATATTCGTTTGTAAATATTTTTAGCTACGACAATATTCATAGTTAAAAGTTTTGTAAATATTTTTAGCTACGAAAATATTCGTAGGTGTAGGTATTGTAAAATATTTGTATCTACGAATTGTGTTGTAGGTAAAAGTGCTACGAAAATATTCGTAGGCATATGTTTTGTAAAAATTTTTAGCTACGAAAATATTCATAGGCAAAAAGTCTTTAAATATTTTTAGCTACGAAACTGTTGGTAGCTAAAAAGTTTTGTAAATATTTTTACCTACAAAAGTATTCGTAGGTGAAAAGTTTTATCAATATTTTTACCAACGAAAATTAGCGTTGGTAAAATGTTTTGCCTATGAAATATTTCGTCGGCAAAAGTCTTACCTTTGCCAACGAAATTTTTTTTTCGTGGGTAAAAAGGTGTTCCCCTCGGACTTTTAGCGAGGAATTTGCCAACGAAAATTTTCGCGGGTAAAACTTTTTTCCTACGAAAATAAGACTTTTGCCTACGGAAATTTTCGTTGGTAAAAGTGGCTTTTCTTGTAGTGAATTTACCATTTACAAGTCGATTGCATATTCCTGACAATGAATAACCAGATGTAACATGGGAATCTGTTGTGCCTGAATGATGAGCATGTGCCTATATACAAATTTCTACAGTTCAATCGAGCTGAAATGTGTAATGTGAATGGGATCATGCACTTTAGGGGATTTTTTGTGCCATCCTTTGCATTTGCAAAATAAAGGAATAAATTTGCAGATAATCAGAATTCTAGAGTGTACAATATGATTAAAGAAAATGCCATTACTTTAAAAAGACAATTAGCAACCCACTGAGACGCATGCCCAAAAGTCTCATTGATTTCATGGGCCCTGCCATGATGTATGTGTTTTATCCACGTCAGCAATCTATTTTTCCAGCTCAGTTTAAGGCATGAGTAAAAAAAAATGGAGGCAGATTCAAAGCTCAATTAGACCACACCACGGGAAACAGTGGGGGTGTAAAGGAGATTATAAAATTATGATGAAGGACACAGAGCCCATCACAAAACAGTTGACCTGCTAAGCATTGGGTTCTTAGGATTCCTTTCAACAGATTAACTTATAACACAGAAACCGACATCTCATTCAAAACCATGAGGCTGCTTCAAAATGATTGACTCACAAAGCAGCAATTGACTCAAGTCATAGAAACACCACCCTATTTTTCCCCACTTTTTTCTTTTTCTTCTTCAAATGGTATATCCCAAATCTATCTAAACAGCAACTAAAAAATACAGCATGGTATATCAAAGAATAGCATTTTTTCAGAAGTAATATCTCAAAATACTGTAGAAAAACAAAAGCTTTAAACCGATTTTGAAAAATGTGCCTGCACTTAAAAACGGTTTAGAACTGTGTTCACTTAGAAACGGTTTAAAATTGTACCTGAACCAAAGCATCGGTCATTCCTGATAAACGATTTTGGTGTAGTGTGGGATCATTTCATGCATTCTTTGATGTGAGCTAGTCATCAGGTGGTCTTTGTCATGTCATTGCCTAAAAAATGGTTGTTCTGCCTATATGTGATCCACCCTTCTACAACAAGAGAAGGGCAGTTGAAAAAGAAATGACAAAAGGTCCATCCTAAAAATACAAATGCAATAATGACCAAACCGGCCCCTTTTTTTTTTTCAACTGTGAGCAAACTTGCCCATCCTCAACATACACAGGATGTAACCTCGACCACACACATACACATGCTGTGTATAAATATGGGCATTCATTTCGTGTCCAACATGAGTACAGATATAGGTTTTAGTACCCTTGCACCTAACTCAAACAAAGCTAATTGCAATACTTTGAAATGATTAGGCCTTGAAACTGTTAGCCTCGTGGTTGGTTCTGGCCTTATAATTGAACCTGGTTGGACTTTTGGGACATTTGGTAATCAAATAATTGCAAAAAGACGATACATGATAAATTCCCATTTTATGGGGTTTAAAAGCATGTGTCATTGTAAAATATTAGTGCAATAGTAACTGAATGAGTTTGTATAATATAAATGCATCCAATCCAATCATCCATCCATGCATATGTACATGTCTAACCATCCAACCATCCATCCATGTAAATCAGAAATCCCTAATTCTGGTTGGATCCTCAGATCCCCAAATCCTAAAATCCCCAAATCTCTAATTTGTAAAATTAGAAAACCCCTATTCTAGGTCCACATTCAAATTTGTAAGCCCCAAAATCCCTAATTTGTAAAATCGAAATCCCTAATTCCGGTTGGATCCTCGATCCCCAAAATCCTAAAATCCCCAAATCCCTAATTTGTAAAATCAGGAAAAACCCCAATTCGGGGTCCACATTCAAATCAGAAGCCCTAAAATCCCCAAATCCCTAAGGGGCCGTTTGGATGCCTCAGTAACTTGTGCAAAATGTAAGAAAGTTAGAAGTCACTTTCTTACGGTTTGTGTTTGGGGAGAAATGCTACAGTAACAAAGTCTCAACAGTAACTTTCTATCGTGTAAGATTGCAAGAAATGTAACAGAGGAATTAGGGTTTTTCAAGTCACGAGTTACTTTTGTTACAGGTGCAACGGCTATCCATTTCGAATTTGGGAGAGGGTGGTGGAAACGTAGGTGGATTGGAAGTGCACCCACCGCGCCGACTCGGCTCCTTCTTCTCCCTCTCTCGGCGTCTCCTTCGATCTCTCTCCCTCTCGGCCGTCTCCTTCTCCCTCAGCGTCTCCTTCCCTCTCTCTCTCTCTCTCTCTCGTCTCAGCGTCTCCTTCCCTCTCTCTCTCTCTCTGAGCATCTCCTTCCCTCTCTTCGCTCTGGCAACGGAAGCCCTAACCTCTCCTTCAATTTTTTTTTCTTTTACGGGTGTGCGAAATGGGGCTGTTTGGCGTGGCAGTTTCGGATGCCTAACTGTGGGGCCCACAGTGATGTACTTTCCTTACATCCACACCGTCCATCTGTATTGAAAAATCATTTTAGCATATGATCAAAAAAATGAAGCTGACCCAAATCTCAAATGGGCCACACAACAAGAAACAATCTCAACTAAATTCCTACCATTAAAAATATCACGGGCCCACTTAAATATTTATTTGCCATCCAACTGAAGCGATTTGCCTAGGGAGTTTTTTTTCCAGGTAATTTTAGCAATTGAGCCCAAAAATGAAGTATATATAATTTTCAAATGGACCACACCATAGGAAACAATGGACTTGATCATGTACTATTGAAAATTTCTTAGGGCCATGTAAGTTTTGGTTCAAGCTTAAATTTTTATTTCCCATGCATATGTTTGTATAATCTTATAAACTAGTTAGATAACAAATAAACATTACTGTCAGACTTATAAAGGTTTTACAATTGAAATTCATTATCATAATTGTCCTGTGGTATGATCCACTTCATTTTTGTATATGCGCCAATTTTGGGCTTAACCCCTTAAATTAGATGGAAAAATGGATGGACGGCATGGACAGACCATATACATTCAAGGTGGGCCCGACTAAGTTTACTCGATGCGATAAGAGCGTACCGAGTAACTCAGTACTCAATCCGATTTACCATCCAACCTATTGACAATGACATCGGATCTTTTATCGTACCAAGTAAACTCAATTGGCCCACGATGAATGTATATGATTTATCCATGTTGTCCATCCATTTTTCCAGCTTATTTACGGGATTGAGACCAAAATTGAAGTAAATCCAGAGCTCAAGTGGATCATTCCACATGAAACTGTGGGAATAATGATTTCCACCATTTAAACCTTGCTAGGCCCCACAGTCATGTTTATTTGACAACCAACATGTTTATAAAATTATACAAACATGGATGAAGGGAAAAATCAAATATAAGCTTGATCCAAAACTTCTATGGCCCCCAATAAATTTTCAACGGTAGAAGTTCAATTCATATTGTTTCCTATTGTGTGGTTCATTTGATATTTGGATATTTTTCATATTTGAGATCAAGATTTAAAATTATATGGTAAAATGGATGGATGGATTGGATACAATACATAAATCATGGTGAGCCTTAAAGAGTTTACTTAGCACGCAATCCGCTTCCGTTACTAAGGGTCATGACTTCTATAAGATGAACTAACATGCATGATTATTCATCCGGGTAGACAAGTTTATGCCCTTTGAGTCAAATGATTTCATCGTTATTTCCCTAATATTCCTGGCTTAAAGATTCTATTTGCCAACATGGGACACTTGTGTGAAGTGCAAACTGTTAATCACTTGGGTCTCACCGTAGAGATGCCCCTGGTTTACTCTTCATGTTGGCTGCTATGTTAGAAACAAAAATAAAACCTTGGCCAAGTTTTCCTGAGCCATCTAGTTGTTTCATGGCAAGTGAATATACAAGGTGGGACCCGCCTGATGGATGGTTTGGATCATGCACCTAGCGGTCATCTTGGCACATGTGGTTGCATGTAGAACATAGATGGGCTGCCTTACACAAGCATGTAGGATTGGAGGGTAGGGTGAGTGTTCTGAACTTTTGCTCACTTCATGTCTAAGAGTCATTGGGAAGTTCTCTTGATGTTTGTGTTTTATATTCATTAATATGTTTTTGATATTATGAACAACTTTTAATCATTTTTGGACAATCTGATTAGTTCAGATTGAAGAGTAAATAACTTTAGATGTTTAAATCAAAATTCACTCAAATTATCAATCAATCTTGTTTGCCCAATATCTTTCTCATATGTAGCATGATTAGGGTGAGTAACCAGTCAAATTGAGGGTAATGATCAGTAAAAAAGAGTGAATGGACCAGACATGTAAAATGGGTCAAATATTCTTGTCGAAATTGTGACCCAACTTATTGACACCCGTGAATGTCTGGGATGGCTCATCTAATGGATATGTTGGGTATAGAATATATTTATCCAAATCGGATTCATGCACTCCACTGTGCATGTCATCAGATGCGATATCCTCTCCGTCCATCAAGCGAGTCCTTCAATTATACACCATGGATCTAAAAATCAGTCAAATAAATAATTCGTGTGGCTCATCTAAGGGCGTGTTTGGACAGGCCCATCCCATGGGATTGGATTGTATTAGGGTGGATGGCAAGTAATGATGGCTGTGTCAGTGGATTGCTGGCAATCCCATGGGATTGCTATGGATTGCTATATCTAGGGAATTCACCACCGAGTATGTTTGGCTTGCCTGGCCAATCCTGGGATTACATCAGCCAATCCCGGGATTGCTCCGTCTAACCAAACATGTCCTAAGCAAAATAGATGGGATTAAGAGGGATTGAGTGGATTTTAAGGTAATGAAGGTGATGTCAGTGGATTGCTGGCAATCCCGTGGAATTGCTCTATATTCATCCAAATCAGATTGCGTACCCACTATGAATGTCCGAGGATGTGATATCCTCTCCGTCCATCAAGTGAGTCCTTCAATTATACACCATGGATCCAAAAATCAGCCAAATAAACAATTCATGTGAGCCACACTATAAGGGAAAATGGCCATGAGATGCCAACCTTAGGTATGTCATTAGGGCCACCATATTGTGTATCTTTCATCAAACCCGTTCATCATGTGTGAATTAAAAGGATGAAGGCAATATACACAAATCAACCTGATGAAAACTCGGTGGGCCATAACCGATGAAATTAGAGATTTAGCCATTGTTTTACATTGCTACCATTGGTGTGATCGACCCGAATCATTTTGAAGTTCATATTTTGTATGAACAATGAAGCTAATGGTTATAATCTGATGGACGGAGTGGATTTCATATATAAAATATATTGGGCCCTAAAACCTCAAGTGTTTTACACTCGGCTTAAAACAGGCTAGGATTACTGTATTTATTCATCTAATAAATCGTAGGAAGGCTTTTCGCATTAAGTTACTGTGCACAGATGTTGGGTAGGGCCCACCACCATGTTTGTGGTAAATCTATGCCGTTCATTAGTTTGGTGAGCTCATTTTAGGACAAAAAACCAAAAATGAGTAGATATAATACTCAAGTGGGCCACCTGAGAGGGAAAAATGGGGAAAAAAATATATACCGTTGAAACCTACTTGGGCTCCACCTTGATGTTTATATGCCATCAAAACCGTCTATAAGGTTATTACCACTTGGATGAGGTGAAAATCTAGAAAATTTAGCCTTAAATAAAGCTTTTATGGCCATAAGAATGTTTCAACGGTTCTCACTGAATCCCCACTGTTTCCTCTCGTGTGGACCACTTAAGTTTGGGATCCAACTCATTTTTGGTTGTATGTTGTCAAATGAGCTCAAAAGACGGATGAACGGAGTACGTTTCTCACAAACATGGAAGTGGGCCCCACCCAAAAATAGTTCTCAAAATTAATGGATGGTGTAGCCCGCGCCCAAAATGATTCCGCGCCCAAATTAAAAAAAACCCTACCCTTTTCCCCATTCTCTCACGCTCTCTCTCTCTCGACGTCGCTCTTTTCCCCCCCACTCTCTCACGCCTCTCTCTCTCTCTCTCTCTCTCTCTCTCTCTCGTTGAGTCCAAGAGCAAGAAGACGGTTGAAAATCTTCATATAGCAGTCCAGTTGCTACTCTCCTGCTCATGTTTTCCATGTTGACGAGTGGTCTTTTTTATTTGCTGATGATGGGAAGAACAGAAATTGCATGGCAAAGGAATGTATAGTGTGTTTTCTGAGACGAGTTTCCCTTTCTGTATTTTTTATTTTTTTAAGAGGGGGATTTTTAAAAAAAAATTATTTATTTATTTATTGAAGAAGATGAATCAGGTACATTCAATCTCTCTCTCTCTCTCTCTCTCTCTCTCCATATATATATTGATTTTTATTTATGTTTTTATTTTATTTCTGGTTGTGGATATTTTGATCTGATTAATGAAGTTAGGTGTTTCTTGGAATTTCAGTACATTATCCTAATTCCCGATTTGGGTTTTTTTTTTTTTTTTTTTTTTTTTTTTTTTTTTTAATGTTAAAAATACAAGCAATCTCATGCTACATATTGCGAGAGGAGTGAAACGATTGTGGGACAAGAGTTATTTAATACTCTATGTGGCGATTGTGGGGTTTTCTTTAGTTTAAACATTTTCTATTTTACTATCCGAAAACCTTTTTGCCCATGATTACTCTTATTATATGTGATCACAAAAATCTTAATTTTCTTGTCAATTTGTTACTTGTGTAGAACATCCAAAATCAACAGGGTCCACCAACAGGTGTTGCCTAGCTAAGTAAATAGGTCAACCTGATTTTTACAGATGGTGATATTTGGTGGGGTCCATCTTTTCATAAGTGGGATGTTAGCAAACATGAGTGTGTGAATCATTTCTCCCATCCATTCAGCTGGTGTACTATGATATTATAAATAAGTTGACAGGTTAGAAAACTTTGGCTAATTTTATCACAACTGTATATTCATTCAGATTAATTGTGGCCCGCCCGACTAGTTGACCAACTCGATTCTTGTAATAGGGAATCTATATAGTGGTACCCTTTCGATGGATGACTCAGATATTCCACTGTCTTCCATGGTAAATGTGTTGGCGTGGCATTTGCTCAAGGATTTTCTCTATTCACTCAATATGTCCCAAAGAGGAAACTTTCCTGCTTTGTAGGTGACCTCACTTGCTGCATAAGCTATACAGTTGCATGGTAAATCCCATATTTGAGCAACCGGTTGATATGTAAGGCAACCATCATCGTCCAATGGAAGACATTTTTGTTTTTATTTTTTTTATTTTTGAAAATAATCCAAAACAAAGTTATGCTGCTATGAGGAGTACAATAAATGACACACAAACATTCTCACCAGTTATAGCTTCTTTACAGAAGAGATTTCTAAATCCCCGATCCTCACCAGTTATAGCTTCTTTACATCCAAACGCCCCATTTCCTTTCGATATCATTCGCTATTGCTGCTCTGTTTGAAAATTACTAGGAATTTCACGAAATTACAATATTAAGTTTTCTACATTCATGATCTAGGCTAGTCGGAGGTAATTTCTGATCAAAATTTAGGATAAGGTTGTGGTTTTCACCCGATTTTCACCAAGCATCTCTCGTTTGTCAAATTCTACTGTTATTTAGAAAACTATGGTGTAAAAATCTATATATGGAATTCTATAAGGCATTTGAAATCCGACAATTCTATCTTTAGTTGCAATTTCTTTCGATATAATGTTGTTGTCCTTATGTCAGTTTGATTTTGCAAACATCTCTTAGAAATCTCTGAATAATCTTGTACATTTCAAGATCTGATTAGAGCTGATTTTCTATACTAATTTTATCGAGGTCCATTTTAATTTGTCTTTTTCTTGAAATTATTGAGGAAAGGTGCTAAAGAAAGTTCTAGCTCTAAACTATGTACTGATGCTTTAGAGCTGAAACTTCCATATCAAGTCATGATTTTTCTGCTAATTTTGGTGACAGGCTTGAAGAAATTGTGAGTTTAAAGTATCAAAAGTAGTAGACATGGCAAGTGTAATGATTTGTGCTTGCTTCAGACCTTTGAGTTCAAGAGAAAAGAGAGATCATGGCGACAAGTGTTTGCATACGAGCCTAGATACTGAGTCTTTTGTGTTCAAGGTTTTTTTTTTTTTTCCAGAGAGTTTCTCCGTTTATAGAAAATGACTGATATGATTTTTGCATTAATGTCTTGTAGGATGGGAAGGAAGGAGATTTGACATTTTGCTTTGATAGGGTATTCTATCAACACTCTTCTCAAGATGATGTATATCAATTTCTAGCTCTGCCTATAGTTCGGGGTGTGTGCTTACAGTAATTACTTTCCTATTTTATATTCTTGGTAAACGATTTAGTTGATTTTTGTGTAGTCTGACCCTGCCGCTTTGTATGTAATTTTGAAATTTTTATTTCTAAACAGATGCCATTAATGCAATAAATGGAACAATCATTACTTATGGACAGGTAAGCTGCACTTTGGTAGAAATTACTTGAAATGATGCTTGTTTTGGTTGTCAACATTTTGTTTTTATGTTTGTCATTAACTGTAGTTGTTGATTGTTAAATGCATGAATTCATGATTGCAAACATGCATGCACTGTAGTACACATGTACACAAGTGCGAAAATGTATCCTTGGATTGCACCGTTCGTTTGAGGCCGGCTACAAAATATGCATCTAGTGAGCTTTCATGTATCCTTAGATTGTGTGCTAATCAATGTTCATGCATGAAATTTGCCTGATTAATATATATCTTGATTCTCACACGCACTCATGTACCTCTTTTTCACTAGAAAGGTGACTGCACATTCAAAGTGAACTTGAGCTAGTGCAATTATCAATGCTACTATTATCTTACACCATTCATCCCACATGTTGATGTTACACCATTCAAAGTGCACTTGAGCTAGTGTAAACTTTTGTACGTGGTGTGGCCCACACAAGTCATGGATTGACTTGATTTTTAAGCCCAAGGCCTAAAATAAAAATAAATAAATAAATAAAAAGCCCAAGGCCTACCATGGAATGGTGCATCTGATATATATATTACATGCGAGTGCTGCAGATATATATATTACACAAGTGGACCTAGGTTCCAATGATCCAAACCTTTTGATGTAGTACTTAACATTGCGAGATGACCCATTCACTAAAAATCTCCTAGATCAACAAGTCTAAAAATTCCAATTAGTGTCTCATGAATCGCTTATGAAAAAAAAAAAAAAAACGCATTTGGATGTGATTGGAGCCGAGGAAGACATACAAAGATGGAGGTGAAGCGACTAATTTGTATTCATGAATGGGATGTTTAATGAGTCATTCTACAAAAATAGTGGTGTATTTTGAACTAGTTTGCTTTCAATTCAAATGATAGCTGAGTTCCTAAGGAGTTTCAAAAATAAATTTTAGTTTTACAATTCTAAAAATGTTATTGGATTTTAAAAAAAGAAAACCTATTCCAATGACATTTTTTGAAAAGAAATTCACAACTTTGGTTGACCATTGCTTCCCTTTTCTACCCCTTTGCTAATGTATTTCTAACTTCCATCAAATAAGAATTTAAGAACATGGCTTAAATAGAAAAATGATTGCCAAAACATGATTCATAAAGCTGACCCCAAATATCTTGGTAAAGGCTATGCTGATGTATGTTGCAAATCTTTCTTCTTCTAATGAATACCTTATTTTGCATGAGAAGAAAGACTTGTTGCGGTTTATGAGTCACTGTAGTTTTTCATAGCGCATATATTTAGATGTGCCTTGGCCTCATCCAAGATGGTGCAACCCTTACCTTGAGGCCCACTTTGATGAATGTATTCATGATGCCCATCTATTTTGCTAGGTCATTTTAGCTCATGAGCTCATAAATGAAGTAGATTAAAATCTAAGGTGGACCACATTATAAGAAATAGTTGTGATTTAATATTGGACCATTAAAAACTTCCCAAGGCAATAATCGTAATGTTTATTTCTCTACCATTAAAAACTTCATAAGGCTTATCATAATGTTTATTTTCTATCCAATTTGTTAATATGGTCACAAAAATCCAGATGGAGGAAAAAAAACCTAATATCAACTTCATCCAAAACTTTGTGGCCTCCTTAGAAGTTTTTAATGGTCAATCACACCACTGTTTCCTATTATATGGTCCACCTGATATTTAAATTTATTTCATTTTCTGGGCTCATGCATTAAACTAATATAAAACAATGGATGGACAAAATAGAGCATGGGATTGCCTGGTGATCAAGTCACCAAGGATAACTTTGGGCCTATCTTTATGGCACGATTAGACAACTTGTTTGTCATGGACAATCCCATCCATCATTCCATTTGATTCATGGCCATTAAGGTAGCATTGAAAGAAATCAGCCATTTTTAAATAAAATGAACGAAAAAAATGAGGCAAATCCAAATGAAAGTGAACCATACATCATGAAACGGTGGTTATTGAATGCTTGTAGGCCGTAAACGTTTTGAATTTTAAATCTTGGTAGACATGGGCATTTGAGTGACTCTATATTGAAATGGGATATTTTTTTTTCTAAGGTCCAAAAAGGGATTTCCTTTTCCATCTTAGACTCTATAACAACTGGTTACCATCCAGATGGTATTGCATTACTGTCTCGCACATAAAAGTATAGAGAGATTTGATGTCATGATTGGGTTTCATGCTATTACATATGCCTAACTTGCTTCCATTCTATGGATCTTTCATTTATTTACTATTCATGCTTTTCCTTCCTTTTTTTCAAAGGGATTTTTTGTTCCTTGTTTTATAGTTCTTTTACTTGTTTATTTATGTTTCAAGGTGAAGCTGATGACGGCATGTGAAACACGTTATGTCAACCCAAGAGTGTTGCCTTTGTCCTGTCAAAGGAATGTTTTCTAAAATTGTTTTGTTATGGGAAACTTGGGTTGGTGTAACCCAATTATAATATTTTCAAGTCAGTATCCCATCACAACATGTGTGGTTTGTTGGCATTTGGACCTTGAAGATGGAGATGAATCTTTCCTAATTCTCAATTGCATGAAATCACCCAAATTTGTAGCAAATAGAAACAACTTGAGATGATTGCATGCTTTTTGATTGAGAATGATTGTCATTTCTATTATCACAATTTCTACCTTGAAACTGAATTTGAAGTGAAGGTAAGCAATAAATTGTTTGATTCTTCCTTTTAATGCCAATTTCTACGGTTTACAAGGTGAAGTGATGTGGAAGATGGGTGTGAATCACTTCATATGTTTTATTTATATTATTCTTTATTTGTATTAGTTAGTTGGGTATATGGGTTTGTAAGCCATGAAGTCTTTATCGTATTAGCTTAGATGAGTTGATCAATCGGGGCATGGGCATTCTTGTAATCTCTATGCCTTGCAAAGGTGTTCTGTAATTGTAGTTCTTAAAGCATCTTAGGTAGTAAACTTTTAGATAGGATTGAGAAGACATCTAAGATCTCTCTAAAAGATGGATAGTATCTCTAGAATCTTCTCAAATAGACTTGAAAACTTTGTTTTAATTGTAATTCTTCTTTGACTGTTTTAGATCAATAAGGGACATCATCGTATTCAAGGAACGATTTCAACATGACAATGACGGTAAGCTTAACTCTAAATATCACCCTTATACTAAGATTTTGTGCTCTTTATTGTCTGCTTTTTTAATTATAATTTTTATATAATTGACACCTTTATCTCGGAATATGATCTAGAAGTAGCATATGAACGCAATCCTTATCAAAATCCACACCTAGGGAGCATAAATAAGAGGATTGATCTTAACAAGATGGTCGTCATGGACAAAAATGCTTGCAATGTATGTTTATGAATACTACTTGGTAATTTTGGAGTCCTTGGTTAGGGTTTAACAAAGTGCGAGTGTTGGAGCCGATGCTTTCGGAGTCCGAACTCATTCTTTTGAAAAATAGAAAAATGGAAATATTAGTAAATATGGATTTTCTTGTTAAGAAGAAAACGGAAGATGGATTGAAAAAACATAAAAAAAGATTTTTTTTTTCTTCTTTTTTGCTTCAAGAGAGAGAGACGGAGATGTGAGAGTGGGGAAATCGAGGGAGATAGTGGGGGAATGAAGTGGCCGCGTGAGATTTGAAATAATGAGTGTAGTTTGGTTTGAAAATGACATTTCGCATGTGTGGCGTGCATTTCTTTTAAGACAGTAATTTGATTTTACCGAAGACAATTGAATTACATAGGCAAGTGTTTAATGTAGGAAACTTCTCTGAAAATGTTATTCTGATAACTAACCTGATGAGAGTAATTTGTGGTTCAGTTCCTGGACCAATTTCTCTATCATATTCAAAGAAATCCACATTTTTCTTTGTGTTTCTTACATGGTTCTTTGTCCCATTTTTGTTTGACTTGAAAGTAAAGGTGATGCATCTTCTTATTTATTCAATCATGGAATGCAGGATGTTGCCGCTATGGTTCTTACAGATCAGGACTTTCATGAGGATCAACTGAAGGACTTTCTAAGGAAGGTAAGCATTTGAAACATTGCTAATAATGTTCTTTGAAACTGTACCCATTTATGTATCCGGATGTGCGTCGGAGCTATCCGGATGTTGAGAGGGGGTCCCTGGAAGGTGGAAACCGCTGTTATGACCATGATGAAGCTGTCCATTTCCTATGGACAGCATTGGAGTGGCCTGGCCATTTGGACAGGCCATGTTTATATCTGTATTTGCTTGAAATTAATGGAGCGAGCCGGATGTGCGTCGGAGCTATCCGGATGAGCTGAGTCCCTGGAAGGTGGGAACCATCTGTTATGACCATGATGAAGCTGTCCATTTCCTATGGACAACATTGGAGGGGCCTGGCCATTTGGACAGGCCGTGTTTATATCTGTATTTGCAGGGACCACACCCTTACCCTATAACCTAAACATATTCTCAAATCCCAAAACCTATAACCTAAACCTTAACCTATAACCTTAACTTATAACCTAAACCTATAACCTAAACTCAATTTTCTAAACCTTAACCTATAACCTAACCTAAACCTAAATCTATAACCCGAACCCGATTTCCTAAACCTAAACCTCAACGTATTCTCAAATCCCTAAACCTAAACCTACACCTAATCCTAATCTCAACTCCCTAATAACATAAACCTAAACGTAAACTTGAAAACCCAAACCTAAACCCAATCCAGAAAGCCGAACCCGATTTCCTAAACCTAAATTTATAATCTTAACCTAAACCTATTCTCAAATCCCAAAACCTATAACCTTAAACTATTAACTTAACTTATAACCTAAACCTATAACCTAAACTCAATTTCCTAAACCTTAACCTATAACCTAACCTAAACCTAAACTTATAACCCAAACCCGATTTGCTAAACCTAAACCTTAACGTATTCTCAAATCTCTAAACCTAAATATAAACATACACCTAATCCTAATCTCAACTTCCTAACCTAACCTAAACCTAAACTTGAAAACCCAAACCTAAACCCGATCCCGAACCCGAACCCGATTTCCTAAACCCCTTAACCTAAACCTATTCTCAAATCCCAAAACCTATAACCTAAACCTAAACCTATATAACCTTAACCTAAACCTAAAACTTAACCTATAACCTAAACCTTAACCTATATAACCTTAACTTATAACCTAAACATATAACCTAACTCAATTTCCTAAACCTTAACCTATAACCTAACCTAAACCTAAACCTATAACCCGAACCCGATTTCCTAAACGTATTCTCAAATCCCTAAACCTAAACCTACACCTAATCCTAATCTCAACTCCATAACCTAAACCTAAACCTAAACTTGAAAACCTAAACCCGATCCCGAACCCGAACCCAATTTCCTAAACCTAAACTTATAACCTTAACCTAAACCTATTCTCAAATCCCAAAACCTATAATCTAAACCTAAACCTATATAACCTTAACCTAAACCTAAAACTTAACCTATAACCTAAACCTTAACCTATAACCTAAACTTAACCTAAACTCAATTTCTTAAACCTTAACCTATAACCTAACTTAAACCTAAACCTATAACCCGAACCCGATTTCCTAAACCTAAACCTTAACGTATTCTCAAATCCCTAAACCTAAACCTACACTTAATCCTAATCTCAATTCCTTAACCTAAACCTAAACCTAAACTTGAAAACCCAAACCTAAACCCGAAATCGAACCCAAACCCGATTTCCTAAACCTAAACTTATAAACTTAACTTAAACCTATTCTCAAATCCCAAAACCTATAACCTAAACCTAAACCTTAACCTAAACCTAAACCTATAGCCTAAACTCAATTTCATAAACCTTAACCTATAACCTAACCTAAACCTTAACCTATAACCCGAATCCGATTTCTAGACCTAAACCTTAACGTATTCTCAAATTCCTAAACCTAAATCTACACCTAAACCTAATCTCAACTCCCTAACCTAAACATAAACCCAAACACGAAAACCCAAACCCAAACCCGATTAGAACCCGAACCCGATTTCCTAAACCTAAACTTATAACCTTAACCTAAACCTATTATCAAATCCCAAAACCTATAACCTAAACCTAAACCTATAACCTTAACCAAAACCTTAACCTATAACCTTAACTTATAACCTAAAGCCATAACTTAAACTCAATTTCCTAAACCTTAACCTATAACCTAACCTAAACCTAAACCTATAACCCGAACCCGATTTTCTAAACCTAAACCTTAACGTATTCTCAAATCTCTAAACCTAAACATACACCTAATCCTAATCTCGGCTCCCTAAGCGGCCTAAACCTAAACCTAAACTTGAAAACCCAAACCTAAACCCGATTATGCTTTCAGACTACCGAACAAGTCGCTAGCTTGTTCATCACCAAGTAAAAGTCATACCCAAATCTTGCATTGTGACTTTGTATTATTTGTGGAACCTAATATTGTGTAATAGTTTGATTGACTTTGTTTTGAAAACTTTAAATAGTAAACAAGTGAGATTGATTGTTTGATTGAGTTGTTAACTATTTTGTTGGTATTATGGCTTTCATGATTGATTGTTTCATGAGTGGATTGAATGAATGGATTAGTAGTTTAAATAAATATTAAAAAAATTAAACATTTTTAGCCTCAATTTGTAAAGAGGCTTGGATGGATTTACTAGTTTGGGTTTAATTTGGATGTGAATGTGAATATAATGAAATATATTATATAACAGTGTATATCAGGATGAATATGATGAAATATATTGTTAATGGTGTATATCAGAATTTTGTGCCGAATTTTGAAATTTGTATATATTAAAAAAAGAGACTTTTAGCAACGAAAATTTTCGTTGCTAAAAAATCTTGGAAATTTTTTTGGCAGTGAAAATTTTCACTGCTAAAAGTCTCGAAAATTTTTTTGGTAGCGAAACTTTTTGCTGTTAAAATCTTGGAAATTTTTTTTTGCAGCAAAACTTTTCGCTGCTAAAGTTTTAGATATTTTCTTCCCCGCTAAAAGGTTTTGAAAGTTTTACAATGAAACTTTTTTACGCTAAAAGTCTTGTAATTTTTTTTTTACAAATGAACATTTTTGACTAAAAGTCTTGGAAATTTTTTTCGCGGCGAACATTTTCGCTACTAAAAGTCTTGGATATTTTTGTAGAACTCTTGGAAAATATTTTTGACAGCGAAAATTTTCGTTGCTAAAAGTTTTGTAAAATTTTTTTCTTGTTGAAACTTTTTTTCTTAAAAAGTCTTGGATATTTTTGGCGTGAAAATTTTCTTTGCTAAAAGTCTTGGAGGTTTTTGGTGGTGAAAAGTTTATTTGCTAAAAGTCTTGAAAATTTTTTTGGCAAATGAAAATTTTCATTTTGCTAAATGTCTTGGAAAATTTTTTTAGCGACGAAAAGTTTCGTCGCTAAAAAGCTTGCATTTAGCGTCGGTTTGAATATTTCGTTGATAAAAGCCTTGTACATTGGTCCTTTAGCGACGAATTTAGCGACGAAAATTTTTCGCTAAAAGGTTTTAACTGCGAAAATTTGACTTTTAGCGACGAAAATGTTCGTTGCTAAAAGTGGTGTTTCTTGTAGTGCTAGGGAGTAGATTAATCAGATTGAATGTGCTGCTTCGTTTGCACTTTCATTTTATCCCAATAATTAAATCCAGGACACTACTCTGCTGTTGGTCTTTTAGATTCACTTCCTTGTGTTTCCTTTTTATTAATATTCTAGCCACCCCATGCATTAGACTAATCTGACCATGTCTAGTGCTTTTTCGCATCTCCCATACTATTACTGTCCCACCACCATGAGCATTAGACTGGTCAACTACATGAATCTTTTTCCACCATTCCACTCTATCAAGGGCCAACATCGACAACATTTAGAAAAAAAGGACCAGAGAATGGATGGCTGGAATGCTTTAACAGCTTTTGCACAGATGGCCCTTTGATGGGTCTTTTACCAAGCACATAGCAATCATTTGCTTGAAAGACTAAAAGAAACTACCAAATTTTTTTTACTATTTTTTGCTATTTATTAAATGGAACCTGATGTAATCAATTCCTAGACAAAAAAAAAAAAAAAAAAAAAAAAACCATAGTGTGCATTACCTAAACCAAAGCCCCAATCGGGAAGTCATTAATTTTCAGAAGGAAAGCTACATGCATTAGGGCATTTGGAAATGCCACCAAAGTTACCTTAGAAGTAACTCTGTTAATATCATGCCTAGCAACAATGTATGTACTCCAACCTTGGATTGCTTGCACTCCTTTAAAAAAGATGCTTGGAGTTGCCTTAGACCACACTTGGTCGAACCATAGCTACAAATTCAAAGAATATAAAGAACGTATATTAATATATAGATTAGAATAAACACAACCACTACTTTTAAGAATGACGTCCACCATAGAAAATATATATAGAAATATATCTGCTATGGGATGTCAGTCCACTACTTTTTACCACAAACACAGCCAACAACGAAGACCAAAGAATGGATAGACTGATGTAGAAAGACATACCAAATTTATTTCAAGGAAAGAATGTATTGTTCCAGTGACATCCTGAAGAAAACAAAAATACCTTTATAGATTTGGAAGGAAAGAAATATAACTTTGAGAGGCAGTTATTTCATTCCCTTGGTAGATTTGGAAGGAAAACAGAAATACCAAATTTGGATGGCTTGGTCAAATGGGAAATAATTGCCAATCTTTGAGAGGTGGTTATTTTGTTCCCTTGGTATATTTGGAAGGAAAGAAATACAACATTTAATAATAAATGAGGATACCTTTATAAGCATATCTGTTGGAAGCCAAGCAGAAGCAGTTGGGATTCCAACCAAGGCAACCTACATGCAGAACATAAATTGAGTTATAGAAAAATTAAAAATGTAATTCGTTGATTTTAATCAACCTATGTGATAGACTAATACAAAGAGCCTATTGGAGTTGTGCCTTCATTGCAGGTCCAAAGCCTGGATAAAGGAGGATTACATCAAGTTCGTAGACAGTGTGAAACTTTTGTCATAGCTTTCTTCATAAATCCTGATAATAGAGGAACAAGATTTGCATAGTCAACCCCAGTCAAGATAAAGCTTAGAGGATAATGATGATGATGAGACCAATTACATATGTAGTTTTGTTATACCTTGAATTGGAATTCTGCAGCAATACCCATGGTTTAAAAATCAATTTTGCCATATTGTATTGTTCACCACCGATACCGAGTAGTATCACCCCGCATCATCCTTTATTAGACCATTTCAGCCCGGTATGGGCTGATATTGCTGTATCATTCATGGACAATTCCATCACATATATCTAACTAGTTTTTTACAATACTTTAACCTTCGAGATACCTCATGTTTCCACATTAAAGATAAAAGAAAAACTTTTTTTGTGGAAATAAATAAATAAACATCATAATTGTATCCAAGGTTTGTCCCCACGATGGATAGAAAGTGACCAAAAGATTAGATAACTATTGAATACTGAAAAGAAATTCTAGAACTATTAATACTCGGCAGAAATGAAAGCCAAAGATCAAATAATTAAGATTGCCCAATCTAGAGGGGTTTAGAACATGGTCCATCATAGTGGGCCACATGGATAAATTGTTTGGAACATTGGGCCCCACGTGTATACTGAGATCCTGAGGATACTATGCATATCCTTATACAAACCGAGAGAACTTATATGCAACTCTCAGATTACAAAAGGTGCTAGCACAAACAATCCATGTATTGAAACAAATCATTGTAAATAAATGCCATTTGATGTTGTATTCTAGTATATACCCATCCTATTCTCCAAAAACTATATCATCGTAAACATACAAAGGATGATGCAGACTAGTTCATCAGTCACTACAAAGCAGTACACAACACAAACTTTGAAAACTAAGGGAACGTACTTCATCTAAAAATGAATCCTTCAAGGATCCTCTAGCTTTCTCAATGATTTGGATGGCCTCTAAATTTGTACTTCCCAGCCAAGAAAAGAGATGATGATTTAGAATAAAGCTGAAATTGAATTGTCACAACAAAAACAAACCAAACAAGAAAAATATTATTACTAAGACAAACTTACACCAAAAAGGTAATTGATGTGAGTGCAATAGTGTAGCAAACTAGCAGCAAATGCTAGTTTAGTTAGTTAAAATGGGCGAAATGGAAATTGAACTACAAATTGGCAGATAAAAATCCCCAACTGATTCTCAAAATCCTAAACTTTTGATCAATGGCCATGAAACAAATATCCTAAACTCTAAATCAATGGCCCACAAAACAACAACAGTTGAGATGGCCCAACAGATCCAATATGAGAACTCTTTTCTATTTCAGGTATTGCATCTGTTGTGGCCCACCATATAAACAGTTTAGATCACTTGAATTATGACCACCCCAGCCAAAATTAAATCTCCAGCCTTTAATCAATCACCAGACAGTTAAAAAACCAAAAATCCCATCTGCATCCAATGGCTAAAAATAAAATAAAATAAAATAAAAACAATACAATGACATTAAAAAAATCAAGCACACAAAAGGAAGCTGCTCATGGATCCAAATCTCTTACATTTCTACTATAAATAAAACATGGGGTTCTTCCCTCTACAATCCCAAAATAAATCATCTGCTCTTCTCTTCTCTCCTCTCCATCCATCCACCAGCAATGCCCCCATATCCATACTGCTCATAACGTCATTCCTATTTTTACAAGGTGATCCTCATCAAAGGGCTAACATGTTGGACAGTTCTTGTGGCAAGCACACAGAAAGGTTAGAAGTTACCCAGTGGGTGTACCAACTAATAGCCTAAGCAATTGAACTTGAGACCTCTTTTAATTGGGAATTACTTGTCCTTACAAATATAGTATATAATCACTTCACACCTATATTAAAAAGGATTAACAACTGTTCATACATTGGACCATTTTATAGATGGTGAAGATTGTTTTACACAAGAAAATGTATAAATATTTACTATTTACAACTAGACCAATTATTTGAATGGTCTGGATAACTCTATATCTTATCCACTATTTTTATGTACGAGTCACCACCATTTTACACAAAATACAAGACTCACAATGCAAAAATTAAAATCCAAAATGGTAAGCCGATCTTTGGACTTGGTATTGCTCTATGGGCCCCACCATGATAGATTTGTTTCATCCACGTCGTCCATCCATTTCAAGAAATCATTTTGTACAAGATCCCAAAAAACTAGATTGAAATAAATCTTTCGTGGACCACACAATCATAGAACATTATTGGTTGGACATCCACCATTAAAAATCACTCTTCGCCGATGGATTTTTGGGCTACAACTACAACTAAAATCCATCAGTAATGCCGACGGATTTTAGCCGTAGCCAAAGCCACCCCAAATCCGTCGGCTTTACCCAGATTTTTAGTAGTGGACACAGCAACGGGTCCGGTTGGCAGTATTACTTCTCTAGGGTGAGGCTGAACACTGGTAGACCTCCGTTACTTATGTTACAGGGCTAGATTTCGTCTAGACATGGGAGAATTTCGTAGACCGATTTGAGCACCAGTACTTCCCCGACCACGTTTGTTGGCAGCGAGCGTTAGAATTCGAGACCTTGGTGCAAGGAGACGTGTCTGTGGCACAGTATGCGGCTCGTTTTATAGCGTTATTGATGTTCGCGCCATATTTAGTTGATGATGAGGATCGAAAGTCCCTCCATTTTGAGAACGACTTACATTTTGGCCTCAGGAGTCATGTCGTCGGACACATGCTCCCGACCTTTGAGTAAGTAGTTCAGAGGGCCCAGATTTACAAGGCAAAATTGAATGATTAGCAGAGGGGTCATGACCACAGAGGAGACTAGAAGAGGAAGACCCCCTCTAGTAGTTCCCAGCAGTAGTAGCGTCAACAGCCTAAAGGCATAGGGACCGTCCATCCTTTCGAGCTCCAGTAACACCTTTAGCACCACCACAGGGACCGTTCACGGGCGTTTGACTCAGATGTGGTGAGACGGGGCAACGCAAGTGTGAGTGCCCCCATTTTTTTAGCAGCAACAACCTATTTGGGGGAGGACATATGCCTCCGCAGCAGACCTAGGGTAGGTTTTATGCAGCTCATCAGGACCCTCAATCGCCAAGAGGAGTTGTCGACGATTCACACGACCAAGCATTACAACTATCTTGTTCGATTGGTCATTGATGAGATGATGAGGATGTAAGGTATCTTAGTTTCGACCGTTTCTAATCCATGGTTTGTGGTTTAATAGGGGTCACCATAGTATTGATGAGGCGTCTTGGGAGCGCGAGGTTGAGATTAGAGGGAGTTATTCGTCATCCTTTTGTAAATTGATTGTGCCTTAACATATGTATATATATATATATATATATATACACATGATGATGATGATGCTCCCTCTTCCCTTGTTTATTCTGTAAATTTTGAGGATGAAATTTTTATTAGGAGAGGAAACCTTCAAGCCCGTATCCTAGACTGTATCATTCCGTAGGCTTCCACGGTTCTCTCGGTCGAATTCTGGCAACCCTCGACCTGTATCTGACGTTTGCACGCTATCCTAGGTCGAGTCCTGTATATCGGAGTCGACTCGACTCAAAACTTGTACCACAGCAATTGCGGCGTTGCCGCGGTTCCAATGTCATGTCTTGCACACCGATGCGATACCCAGCCTAGGAGATGTGGGCCCGTGTTCAGTTCCAGGAAAACGACGCCAGTTGTAAATTTTGAGAAAATCTCTATGACATGTCACATCGATCAATCGATGTACTAGTCAAGTACATATTCCATCACTCCCTTACCAAAGCAACCTCAAAGTTAAAGCAACCCATCCCTTACATGTCAAGTACACATCACTCATCACTCACCATCCCTCTCTCTCCTTACAACTCTCTCTCTCTCTCTCTCTCTCTCTCTCTTTCTCAAACCCATCTCTCAAGCAACACCCATGAGAGAGAACGTCCAAGGGAGAGGAGATAGCTAGGTATGGCCCACATTCCTACCACCCAATCCAACCCTTAGATCATCATCTCCACCATTGAAGGAGCTTCTTATGAGCCCTAGAGCACTAGGGAGGAAGAAGGAAAGGTGGGTGTTTTTAGTTTTGCTTATGTGGATTTGATCATTTGAGGGCCCACATATGGTGGGACCCATCTCGATGTATGCATGGTTTAGGGAGGGCCCATAGTGGTGGGGTCCCTTTCTCAACCGTCTCTCTCTCTATCCCTCTCTTTTTCCTTGATTGCATGACCCACCTTTATATATTATCCTCACCGTCTGATCATGAGGCCCACCACGTTGCTGCACATTTTTGGGATAGATTTGATGAAGGAAAAAAAATAAAAATACAAATATTAGGTTAATCCAAATTAGGTGAGCCACATCCATGTGGGACCCACCCCGATCCGTACATCCAGGCCATCCAGTGTACCTAATTGGTGGACACTGGTTTAGCTAATAGTGTAGTGTGAACTAATGGTGGAGGGTACTAACCAGTTAATTAAATAATTAATATTATATATATATATTATATAGTATTTGGTGGTGGGCCTTACGTGGGACCACCTGCTTTGCTTGAAGCAGGTAGCTATACAGTTGTCGTATTGACGTCTGTAGGGTCTGTCGGACCCCATCCATGTCATCCATTCATTTGGATGGGCCACACCATGATGCATGTGTTGCATCCACCGTCCTTGGATGGTGGGACTCACCCCACATGTGGGGTTGTACCTTTGATGTACGGGTTTTATACCCAAGCCGTTCATCAGGAGTGGGACCCATGTGAGGCACGTGTGGTGTCTACACTATCCACACAGTAGGACGGTGGGACCCACCAGCCATGGGAACGTTTTAGCTGGGGTACCCATACCACCTATATAGCTGGTGTCATTGATGTCAGCAATTCTGAGGACCCCACTGTGATATATATATATATATATATATATATATATATATTTGTTTTATCTATGCCGTCCATCCATTTCAGACATGTGGGGCCACCCCACACATGTTTCACGTGTGGGATGGGACCCACCTTAGATGTATTTATTCTAATATACACCATCCATTTAGTTGGTGGGCCACATGTGTGGACCCACCATGATGCATGTGTTGTATTCATATTGTCCAACCATTTTGAGAGATCATTTTATGGCATGAAAGAAAGAATAAGTCAGATCTAATGTTCATGCAGACCCTACCATTGAAAAAGTGGGGACAGTGATATCCACCGTTCAAAACTTCTTAACGGCCATGGCAGTTTCCAATCAAGCTGATATTTTTGTCTTCACTTCATCTATCTCTATGTTAACTTATAAATAGTTGGATCTCAAAAATGCATCACAGTGAGTCCTATAAATGTTTAACGGTGGGTGTGGCCGCTCCCACGGTTTTCTTTAGTGGGCCCTATAAGATTTTAACGGTGGAGATCATTATCACCACTACTATTTGTGGTATGGTTCAGATGATTTTCCAACCATCATCTTCGTTGCTATTTAGAGTGTGGTCCAGATGATCTTTTGATATGATTTATTTTTGGCATGTGGCACGGCCCGTGGATGCGGTCCACTTGATGTATATAAGGTCCACTAGTGCGGCCCATGTGATATGTCCGACTTGATGTATTCGAGGCCCTTGTGCAAGGCCCATTGTGACATATTCGTGGCCTATGGCCGAGGCCCATGGTTGAGGCCCAATGTGGCCCATTATATTGTGTATGAATCCCTTGTATGGGCCACTCCTTGGGAGCAATGTTGGTTAAATGTCCACATTGATGGACAATGATGGTTGAAAGTCCTCATTGTGACCTTTCCTTAGGCCTTGTTAGACCCATTCTCACTGATTGTTGAGGCCGATTATGAAGGCCGATTCCGATTGTCGTGGCCGATTATCGAGGTCAATTCCGATTGTCGAGGCCGATTCCAATTGTCGAGGCCGATTATGGAGGTCGATTCCAATTGTCGAGGCCGATTATGGAGGCCAATTCCGATTGTCGGGGATGATTATGGAAGTCAATTCTGATTGTCGAGGCTGATTATTTTTCACTCCCCAAGTATGGGGTTGTGATGTAGTAATAAACTCGGTGAGACCGAGGTCGAATCCCAAGGGACTGAAACCTGTACATAGTCTGAAACTAAGTAGAACTAGAACTAGAAGAAGAAATCTAAATTAAATGAGTATGAGGGAATAATGGTGAAATATTAATCTAAAACTTGTAAATTTAAAGGTGGAAAACTAGGGTGCCAAGGATCCACTTGTAGCAATGGGGAAGCTACCTAGCAATGATTCAAGGACACAACTGGAATTAGAGTCTTATCCTATCCAGTTGGTAAGAAGAGATTTGTCAGATCCCTGAACTTCTCATCGGTCTAATCATCAATAGATAAGAATGGCAAAGATTTGGAAGTGATTCCGTCGCCTAACCATGCCCAGGAGACTATGACAAACAACAACAATTTACCAATCTCACAGCCAATCATAAGAGAATTGTGAAAGTTAGGAAGGGTTCCATCACCCAACCATGCCCATGAGACGATGGTGAACAACAGGGTTCCCAAGTTCACAATCTCAATACATAAAAAGAGAATATCTCAAACTATCGCAGATCTATTATAATTTGAGTCACAACAAACTATTAAAACTAAAAACATTCCCTATAATCAAACTAGCATTCGTGAGAGTTTAATAAACATAAATCAAAGTAAACCTAACACCCCAATCACGCAACGAGCTTCACCTCTTAGCCCTAGCTAAGAAGTTTAGCCGAGCATAGTCATGACAAAGCTAAACATCTTAAACAAAAACATAAAACTAAAAGAAAAACAAGCTATAATCTACCTCTCTCTTTCTTTCTTAGCCTTCACAGCTTCCCATTCCTTCCCTCCTCCCGATGATCTCCACTCTCTCTCCCTTTATAGGCATTGAAGACGGTGGATGTGTGTAGAGCACTGACCTGGTGGTGGATTGCTTTATGGGATGTTGTTGGCCTGATGGACTGTATAATTGATGACGAGTCTTAATATTAAAATGATTGGTTTGATTTATGCACAATTGAGTTACAAGCAGATCCCGACATCGATTGCTCAATTAGACCCAACCTATGATTACGATGTGAATTGATCAAGTCGATTTAGGACCAAGTTAAGAAATTGATTTATGTTTGTAACTGTATCGATTATGGCTTTGATCACCATTGATGGTGTAGTCTTATGTAGAAAGGTCAAATGTCGATTTAAAGTACCTTGCAGATACGTTGTGGGCTGTTAAGTTTGAATCTAATGGTCAAGGTGGATAGATTGAGAATACTTGAATAGAGGTGTGGTCTAATTACATGTGTTCTCACACATGTGCAAAGTTATTTAGATCCTTATAGTAACACTTGAGTATAGAAAATATGGGGTGTTACAATCTACCCCCTAAAAGAAAATCTCGTCCTCGAGATTTGGTAATATGCATCCTAACGATGGCAAGTAATAAAGTCACATTAACTCATCTATGTTCCAATTATGCTACCATATTATAGAATTAAAAAAACTATATCTAGATTTCCCACTGCAACTCTTATGGCTATACTCAAGTCAAGTAATGTAACATCTTCCAAAAGTAGGGATTTATTTAAATACTTAATGAGCTCATAATTTCCTATAGTACTTATTAGGATTTCAAGTTCATTTAGTTGACCACTAACCGTAATATGATAGTTCCCCATTTTCTAATTACAATTTAATTTTTTGTTTTCATGTTCGCATTTTACATGAGCGGATGGTCGTAGTAGGTTTAAGCCTGATACATCAATCCTTCGCCTGCGCAGAACATAGGACTTACTATATCATTTCCTAATCCTAGAATTTCTCGATCTTCTGCCTGATTAGGGCATTAAGATCATTAGAATTTGCTAGGATATGGAACTTGGATCAAACAGTGCAACTTTGCTTAAATATGGTTCCATCAACCCATGATCCCGATTATTCTAGACTCCCAGGAAATATCATGTCATATTCTAAATTGATAATGAGAGTGCCTAAAATCTACGTGAATAGACACAAATAACCATCACACTTCCACTGCGCACTTTAATTAATGCACTACTTAAAAATTTTCAGACAAAATTTCTACATGGAGACTTGAGTTTGAAATTGTTAAATTTTATCCAGACTCTTAAATTTAGTTCTCATAAGGTCAACTTAGTGTTGAAAATTTACCTAAAACTCTATAACTTCACCTCTAATTAATTTTACGTGGTGGAATTGTGGAAAATGTTACCTCTAAATGAGGAGATGCATTAGGGAATTCAAACTGCGATTCCTAATGCGATTCTTAACCTTAGAGAGTACTTGTGTCCAATCAAATGAAAAAAAAAATAAAAAAATCAGGTGATCAAGGAAATTCCTATGAAGTGTAAGTATATTCCATTCGTTGAATATTGTGATAGTTTTATTTCTAACTAATGATAATTTGGAAAATCTCAAATTATGGATTTCCTGAAACTTGTTCATTGAGAGCCAAGTTCAAGGAATGTTTTTTGTTTGTTCTATGTACATCGTAGTGGGTATTTGTTCACACGTGGTACTTAAGTTCAGTTTCGAAGTTCAAATGACTAAACTTAAATTTTCAAAGAAGCCTAAAATTTTGAATTTCTGTGTTCTCATCCTTCTCTACTTCTAAGGGAATTCCACATAAATTTAATGGCCATCCAATCAATTTGAAAGGGAACTTAAGTTTGATTTCTAAGTTTAAACAACTAAACCTAATATTTCCTAAGGGAGCTAAAGTTTGGTTATCTACATTCTCAGACAATTAATTTAAAAAAAAAATTTAAGGAACCTAAATTTTAAGTTTCTATGTCCTTAAAACTGTCTAAGGCTAGGGGGAAATTTTTACCTATGTTTAACTCTCTAGTCTCAAGTGTATATTTATGAATTTCTACATCTAACATACCGAAAGTTTGCATAAACTCCATCCCATAGGCAAGGCTTGTCTAAACTCTCTCTCAGATACCATCTTGTAACACCCTGGTCCTCAAAACCCGAGGATAATCACTCCTCATTAAGAACCCCAGCATTACATTATGAAGTGGACTAACATTCATCAAAATAGCAACAAATTTCATAACATGAAGTAAGGCAACATTGCATAAATTAAGGATATCAAGAGTAACAAAAAGGAAGTTTAATACATGTAAATGGAAATGAAAATGAAATCCTACAGTAGACAAATTTTTATTACAATTCAAATATAATGCAAAGTCTGAAACATGAAAATATGTAAATCCTAAAATATCAGTAAGCTCCAATGGCCCGACTACATTCACATAAAGGTCCTCTTCATTAATCTCCACCTCAGCCGTCCCTGGGATCCCTTCATAGGGTTCTTCACCTGTCATCGAACCTGCATCTATTTGGTGCCACCACATGATTGGGTGAGTGAAAACTTAGTGGGAATTTTCTGCAAGGATTCATGCATACAATTTTATTCAAAAATAGTTTAAACTAAACATAATCAACCATGATGAGGATATGAACTTGAATGTAAATGTATGGATGTATGAATGTATGCTCAGGTCACAGATTTGGGGATGCACATCCAGCCATCAAAATAAAGGGTCGCCTATGGTAGTAGACTACCTGGAAAAGACCATACAGACTGCCCACGGTAGATTAACTACCTAGAATAGGCTATTCAGACAAGTGCGCCTAAGGATATCTCCTGAAAAAATACACGGCATACGCCCGAGGAGAGTTTAATACCGAAAAAGCCTCATGTAAAGAAAGAGCGCCCAAAATGGCACAAATGCACATGCTCTGGGCATTTAACTGAAGTAACAGGGCTGACAGCAAATTAGATAGAGTGTGACTTACATTAAGTACTCGAAAAAGCTCATGTGTCATGCGTGGATGTCATGCGCCATGATACTCATGCATACTCCATAGGATTAACATGGTTGCTTTCATAGACGTTGTCAAAGATCACAATATATAAAATATGATTTCAACCATAGATTCATCTACATCTTTCTAGGTCCAAATGAGGGCCCATAAATGTAACATGTCAAGTACGATCAATTGTTGGTAAGTTCTAGCTATGTTCCTTATAGAAAATAACATTCCACTCACAATATTCATTATACAATATGTAACATAGAATGAAGTGAAATTTCATTACTCTTATCATTACTAATTGAGATATGAATGTAAGGGTTCAATTACCATCCGCATTATTCTATACATATTAGAGTTAAACTAAATGAAGTCTAGCACATGTAAGAAGCAACAATACAGTTTATAAGATGGGTGGAAATAAGATCCTTTACTTCATATTATACTAATAGGAAGGTACATATAGCCAAACCATTTCAAATGTAGCTAGAGAAGTATATTACTAAAATCCAATAAACATGGATTAGAGTAATATACTTTGGAACATCCATTAATAATTATCAATGTCAACTAGGCAAAAGGGAGCAAAATTAGAAATTATTCTACTCATTAGGCTTAAAACCAATTTGGATTAAAATGAATGAAAGAAGCCATGTGGGACATCCCTCACCTTATGAATTTGAACTTGCATGGATTCAAGCCTGGTTTGACCGCGGAACTAAATGTGGAACATTTGGGAAAGGTCCTACTGAGTCAACTCAGCTTAACTTGGCAGCCCGTAACTTTCTCACCCTCTCCTTCTTCTTCATTCCCATCCTTATGCTTTTCTTCTTTTCTTCTTTTGCTGGGAATTCCTAGCAGGGTCCGGACCTGACCAACTAGTGAGTCAGAGACCTAACTCAGTTTTGAACCGAGTCGACTCAGCAACTCGCTTCTATTCTTCCTCTCCTTTATTATCTTCCTTCTCTTTCTCCTTCTTTCTTCATTCTCTCTCCCACACTCTCCCTTTCTTTTTCTTCTTCTTCTCACTAGATGACTAGAAATGGGTCTGGACTCAATCTAGACTCGGACAGGCTCGGTGAAACTTGACTTGGATTCAAATCAGCCCAGCAACCCGAACTCGACTGAATTGTTCTCCCACCTTCCATTTCCAACTTCCTTTTCTTACTTTCTTCTCATTTTCTTCTACTTCCGTTCCCCTACTCCTATCTGCAGTTAACGCCCAGCAATGAGACTCAGTCGAAATCGGTTCGACTCGCCAGCGAGTCCACACACCCGGTGTAACAGAGGCGCACTCGCACCCACCCTTTTTTCTTATTTTCTCCTTCATCTTCTCTTGCTTTCTTCTTCCTTTCTCTCCTTTCTACTCTCCTTAGACACGGAGGATCTCAACTCATACAGGACTCGACGGCCGATTGAGCCGACTCGGTGCAGCATCACAGCGGCGCCCCTTCTCTATTCCTCTCTCTTTATTTTTCTCTTCTCTCTTTTTGAATCTGTTACCCTAAAAGGAAAGAGGGTTATTTATACCCTCATAGATGTCTAGAAGGACTGACAACTAATCCACCGATTACTTACAAGCTTTGTCCATTAATCACAAATAAGAAGCAGAGATCACTGTTGATATCGTTAAGAATTGTTAGCGTGGTTGAGATCGGATGTTATGGATGGATATCTAAGACCATGAGCCACCAGATGGATGGCTTAGATCAAGGAACGGGGTCCACTTGAAGGAAATGGGTTTTTCAAATGAATGGGGAAAATGATGGCCATGATCATGGCAGATTCTGATCGGGTGGGTCATCCCCCGATTTGAGGCACTTAGATGGTGTGGATAGGTCCCAGGGTCATTGTGGGACCCACCAAACAGATGGCTACTAAGTTTCTCTAATGGGTTCGAGTGTAACATGTGGCAGAGGGAAAAAACGAAGCCTTAACAGTGGTTTGGAAAGCCCTAGTGTGGACGGGTAAGCTAGTTCCATGGGTATGGTTGTGATGAAAGGAGAGAACCGTACGTGGATTGCCATATTGTCACAGGCAGTTTCCGTTTCCGAAAATGAGTCATGCGCTAGTTCTCATGTGCACACGAGTGTGTTTCAATGGGTTTTAAGAGTTGGGTTTTGGTCCGATTTGGGAGCCTGTCAAGATGGATGGTTCGGATCCTCGATCCGTGATCTGATGGTGGGCCATTATCAGCAACAGACGGACAACCTGTTTGAAAATTAGACGGTGGGACTTTGAAATTTCTCTTGAGTCTTGGCTTTCATCGAGTCAACAGTCGTTTGACCCGATGTTAGGTGTTGTGCACTGCGTGTGCACATTATCTGTGCACGCCCACAGTTCGAATGTGGGGTCCATAAAGTGATCAGCGCTGATCCACCCCATTCATTCTTCTCGGTGATCTCCAAAGCACTTTCGGTTAAGGATTTGCTAGTATTAACGTTTTTGAAGTGTTTTACTTGGGGCAATATCAAGTGTTTTGAGCATTTTTCAATGGTCGGATTTGTTCAAAGTCCGATTCACCTTGGAGTACAAGGTTTTTCTTTTAGGACTCGCTTAAAGGATAATTTGTGGTAGATTCAATGGTCTAATAACTTGATTATGATGGTTAGTGCTGGGTTCCTATATCGAGTGGTGAACCATAGAGGGATCTAGTGATACATGCTAACTTATTCCATGATGATTGCATTAGTTCAGGGTATCTATAGTACGAAATTACGGGTCTTTAAATAGTGATGTTAAGCGATCTAATAGTTGGATGATTTGATTAAGCAGAACAAATGATCATCTAGTCCTTTTTGGATCCTATGATGTAAAAGTCATCAATTTACAGTTTTAGGATTTCTTAGGATTATTCAGGTGAATTGAATGATAGATTTGGTAATCATTTGTCGACGATCCTAGTAGCTCTACTATCCATCCAAGTGGACTTTAATGATTTGCTAAACATTTAGATTATTTGACCAGTGTGATAAGGCGGTGGATCACTTTATGGGATGTTGTTAGCCTGATGCACTGTATAATTGATGACGAATCTTAATATTAAAATGATTGGGTTGATTTATGCATGATTGAGTTGCATGCAGATCCCGACATCGATTGCTCAATTAGACCCAACCTATGATTACGATGTGAATTGATCAGGTCGATTTAGGACCAAGTTAAGAGATTGGTTTATGTTTGTAACTATATCGATTATGGCTTTGATCACCATTGATGGTGTAGTCTTATGTAGAAAGGTCAAATGTCGATTCAAAATACCTTGCAGATACGTTGTGGGCTGTTAAGTCTGAATCTAATGGTTAAGGTGGATAGATTAAGAATACTTGAATAGAGGTGTGATCTAAATTACATGTGTTCTCACACATGTGCAGAGTTATTTAGATCCCTATAGTAACACCTGAGTATAGAAAATACGGAGTGTTACATGTCGTGATTGAAAAACCAATGAATGATAATGTTCATAAAGTAAACGGACATCATCTCAAGTCATTCGTTGAGAAATTTGATTCGGAGGTGATGTCCATGCCTCTGATTTATCATGTTTGCTAGGACTGACCTCCTAGTCTGATGGAGGTATAGTTAGGTTTATTACTTTCTTAGGATTTAAGATTATGATATTTTGTTTAGTTTAGTTTTAGTGCTATCTCTTTTTACATAATGAGAACTTTAGACATGCTTCAATTCTCCTTCTTTAGGTATTATCTTCCTATCACTCCTCTTTTATTTTTGTTGTCTCATTTTGGGTTAAATTGATTACATCTTCTAAATTGAGGACAATGTAGACTTTAGGTTGTTGGGTGAGATTAGGTAAACTAATATGTATTTTTCTAGTTCTTTTTTTCTTTTTTAAATATCTTCAAAAATTTTCAATTTCAAAACTTCTTTAAAAAGTAAAAATTTGTGTAATTAAGAAGGTGTTGAGGACTATGATGAGATATAGAGTTGAATTTTTGAAAATTTAGAGTTTAATCAATGAAGAAAGCTATTAGCTAAGTTCTCCCAATTATTTGATTAAAAGAATGTTTAAACATCTATTGAATCAAGTTAAACATTCACATTTGACTCATATTTTATGAAGAATACTCGAATTTTTTGATTTCAGCATGTCTATCACTGAAAAGTATTAGGAACCAAGTATGGAGAACCTTATCTACCTTAAAAATAATGGGAAAAGAAGAAAAACCAGCTAGAAAATAGTAAGATCAACAATAAGGTTATACATATGTGTTTAATTGAAAAGACTGGAAATAATATGAAAAAGGCTGTCGATATAATATATGGAGGATTGAAAATGAAGTGAAAAGGAGATAGATTCGGAATCAATATTTGTGTTGATCTGACCACCTTAAGGTGATGAGCATGACTGACAATAATGAAATGATAGTTATCTTTAATGGGAAAGCGAGTCAAGATTCACTGAGCACAATCGAAAATTGATGTTGAATGCATTACATTAATTACTTGATGAATGGGGACTTAATTCAATTGTTTACTGTTCACAACCCAAGTGAAGGGTCATGATGTATTAATAACTCGGTGAGAACGAGGTCATATCTACAGGGAATGGAGAACACAGTCTAAAACGAATTCAAGTCTAACTTGGTTAGTCTGGGTTTTTAATCCAGCGATTTAGAAAAAAAAAAGATTTTGAAATAATAAAGATAAAATACTAAGGATCCAGGAATCCACTTATAACAATTTCGATATTAATCTACTTGATTCAATGATAACTCGATTGGAATCAAAATCCTATCCTATCTAATCGGATGATGGAGCAGTTAAAATAGAATCTTTACTTTTCCTAATTATAGTTCCCAAATTTCCATCTAATTGCAATGATTTCAGGGAATTCAATCATCCACCATGCCCATAGACACTGGTGAATAATGACTTGTACAGATCACACAATTCCAAAGCTAATAAAATCATATTTAAATCTTTCACAACATCTACTATAATTTCAGTTATAATAAACCATAAAAACTGGAAATATATCTTAATTCAAACTATAAACTTAATAGAAGTTTAACATATACTTAAATCGAAGTAAGATAAATGTCGAAATAAACTATAAGCTTCACCCCTTAGCCTTAGCTAAGAGATTAGCTTGAGAAGACTAATATCCTAGATGAAAAACAAAAGATCAAACAGAACTCGAGTAGAAATCGAAGTTGAAGAACATTGTCGGCGCTCCACCTTTTCCTTTTGTTCATTACCAAACCTTAGAAGATGCTTTGAACGTCTTAGGGACTCCTATTTATAGTTGTGGAACTCCAACTTTTGCACCAACTTTGAGATTTCGCAAACTGACCTTGGATTTATACACTTTTGTTACACTTTGGTCAGACCAGAGTTGCATCTGAAAAATCTGTGCAGAATCTGTCAATTTTAGGTGGAACCGAAGTTGATTTTGGTGGGACTGAAGTTAGCTTTGGTCAAACCGAATTAAGGCTGAAAATCTCACTTCTTGCTGGGTTATTTTGCGTGATTTCTGTTAGAATGAAGTCTATTTTTGGAATTATTTCAGTACTTCTCTTTTTAGACTCAGAAATTCATAATGACTTTTCTGACCAATTAATACTACCAGAAAATTGAGCAAAGGCTACGGACTATAGTGACTTTTTGCTACGGATATAAACCGTAGCTATATTTACTACGAATTTAATCCGTAGCTAAAAGTTTGTCAAACCATTAATAATTAACGGTCGTATAAGGGGCTTTATAGGGCCCACAAAAATATATGTATTCTATCTAAGCCGTCCATCTATCTTGAAATATTATTTTAGGGTATGAAACCAAAAATCAGGTAGATCGAAGGTTCCAGTGGACCACATGGTAGGAAACATGGAGATTAAATCACATATGCGTCCTATGGTGTGGTCCACTTGAGCCTTCAATCTATCTGAGTTTTAGGATCATGAACTAATTAAAAGATATTTTGAAAATTAATGAACGGCATAGATAAACCACTACATCATGGTGGGCCCCACGTAGCCCCTGACAAGACCGTCCATCTGTCATCCTTAAAATTCGACACCCAAAATGGGCGTGCGCTCAAAACAGAGCCGCGCACCCATCCAAAACCCCAATCCTCTCTCTCTCTCTCTCTCTCTCTCTCTCTCTCTCTCTCCATTCCCGAACCCTCTCTCTTTCCCGATCTCTGCTGCCGATTCTCCTTTTTCCCTACCTCACCTACTTCATCTCTCTCGTTCTCATCCTTCTCTCTCCAATTCATCTCCACCATCTCATTCTCCTCCCTCTCTCTCCAATGAAGCCGTGAAACTCCTCCCCAAATCATAGCCCTTGCCCTTGTCAAAATCGTAACCCCTGCTCAAATCACCTACCCAAATCGTAATCCCAACTCGATCTCACTGCCACTGCCGTAGAGGATAAACCCCCCTCAAATCTGCCTAACCCTATCGCTACTTCCAGCCCCATTTCTCTATTGCTGAAGAAGTTAAAGAATCGATAGACAGGTATTTGATTTTTTTTCCCTTCCTTTGTTTATAGGGTTAGTGTTTTATATGTTTTCCTTTTTTGAAGGATGGAATCCGCGTACCAGAGATGGTTACATGGATAAAGAATGGTTTAGATACTCAAATAAACCCTACCCAAATCTGCCTACCCCTCCCTTGTTTCTTTGCTTTACATGTATGCTTAGATTAATGCTATCTGTTTGATGAAATGGCTAGATTTCATGCATGCTATATGTTTGATGAAATGGCTAGATTTCATGCATGCTATCTGTTTGATGAAATGGCATGCTAACTATTTTTTGAAATGACATGCTATTTGTTTGATGAAATGGCATGCTATCTATTTATGCCATGTTAATGATACAAAAATTTGATAAGCTGTAATCCATCCAGACTCATGACAGGACTAATCTTGTTTGCAAGGGAAATGGTTTGGTTGAGCTAGTGGCCCTAGAATGTGGCAGTTCCGTTTCCCCACAGTACTCATGACAGGGTAAACATGGCAACTGGAATTGTCTGTCTACTTGGCTCTATCAATTATCCTTGACGGACCATTGTAACTTACCTGTCGCATAATCCTAGCCATCACTTCTGCAATTTTTCTGCACTGAATGTCAACCATGTTTTATTTCGACCTTAGTTTAGAATGATTCAAACAATGTGATTTTCCATCCGGCAGCGGCCACAAGATGAATTATATCCAATTGCTATTGCACCCTGCCCCGTTTACTGTGGAGGATGCATGGCTCTACCATATACTGGTTTCACCTGCTCTATCCATATTTTTATGTAGGCATTATGAGGATATATCAGGTCTATTCTAGATAACAGGTTGAGATAACTAGCTGTTAAACAGTTACCTATATCATCTCCGTAATGGGTCATTTTGTTTCGTAGCGACCGTTACAATCTCATAACATGTAATGGTTGCCTCTATTACCGTAACAGCTGCTATGCCAAACCTTGCTTTGAACTCTGAGCCACTGGCCTATTTTTTTGGTAGATAATCTTCATGGGGGGCCCAACCTTTTAGATGAATTGGATGTCATTCATACATGAGACAATGCTATTATGCTCTAGTTGGATGAATATTTTATTGTCCAACTAGTTGCATTGACACCCAACAAATTGGATGATAGTGTTATTATCCACCTACTACACAATTGCCTATGTGTCATGTGTATGTGACATCTAACCCATTGAAAGGTTGCCCCACTATGAAAAATATGTAATGTAAAGATCAAAACTAATCAATTCATCAGGTGGTTAAGTTGGATGTTGCGTGCATGCTGATAATTATGAGCTCATTGGATAATAACACTATGGACCAACTAGTTGTTGTGTGAGGTCTTCTCATGCCCGTTGCTAATATGTGTTTTCTTTTGGAAGATAGTAGCATGTTTTAGTCCTTTTCCATTTGTTATGGTTCCTATGTCCACATGTCTACCCTCCAATTTATGTGTTCTCGTTGATCCAGACTATCCATTTAATGGACCGCCTCTTAATTGTTCCCATAGCCTAGAAGTCGCAACATTATCTTTTCATTATGGGCTGTCTAGATGATCAACAAAAATTAGAATCTACTGGCCCTAAAAAAAGGGTGCAGCAAACAGTTGGATCATTCAGTTAGTGAAATTTTTGGAAATGGCCCATGAAGGAGTTGAACATCAGTTGAGCAATTCAGAAAAATGTGTCTATATACCAATTAAATAGAAGGTATGATTTATATGCTCGCTACTGTATAATGCTCATGAACAAGATGTCCCTCTTAACAAATATAATATTATTTTTTTGCAAAAAGAAAAAAGGGAATGAAAAAAAGATGTTTTTTTTTTTTTTTGGCAATTGCTGCTATTTATACTCTGTATCATTGTAGAATGGTGTTAGAGGGTTGTTGCTTGACATGTACGACTTCAACAATGACATTTGGCAAATGCACACTCTAGTGCTCTCTGCAGGTTGGCGAATGTGGCCTCATGAGGAGGTCCACATTGTTAATGAAATTCAGTAAAAATATAAAATTTCTGTTTTTTCTCCTTGAATCAATTTTCTTTTGGAGATAAAATGAAATTGATATAAATACATCAAAATAGGAAGCATTGTCCAATTGGAATTTCTGATGCACAGGAGTAGAAAACATGTGAAGCTATTGCTGATTCTCTTTTTATTGGTTTTGGTGATTGGGTTGAAACTGCAGATGGTGACAATGGGATGAAGGTGGGTTCTTGTCCTAATCGTGCGGAATCATCTCCCATGAACACTACAACAAGATCCCTTATTTTAGAGAACTATTTCCCTGACAATCCTGTTTTAGCAACAACTTATAAGGACAACTCGACTCCACTTGCTAGCATGACTAGTACATGTCATGAAGTAGCAGGCAAACGATGGCCCAACTTCATTGCTATCGATTTCTACAAGGTAATATGCATGAGATCTCACTTTCATTAAAGATGGAAATGGAAACATGAAATCATGATAAAGAATTGTGTTTCTTTTATATGCATTTAAGTATTTGTTCATGGATCCAGGGTGGCGTGGCATCAAGGTACACACAAAAATCTATCTGTTACAATTGATTTATTCTCTCCTATTTCTTCTTTGACTGTGGAATCTTTAAGCAACTCTGACTGCATGAGAATTTCAAAGGTTATTCTTTCTTATGCTAATGTGTTGGGTGAGGCGGAGCACAAGATAATGTCGTACATTTGCTTGCAAAGAAATCTACCAAGGTTTGATCCGAATACATAACATTGCTTGTATGGGTTGGTAAATGTCTCCACCTTTTGTCTCAAATATCTAGCTGCTTGCAAGCTTTTATGTCAATTTTCTTGGCTTATTGACATGACTTTCTACATTTGTCATTTCAGGATGCTGACTTGATCATGCTTGCACTAGCTACACATGAAGGGCATTTTGCAATTCTTAGAGAGGTTGGTATGTTAGAAGCTTTGCTCATTAAATTTTGGTCGGTCGATTTCGATTTGATGCTGGATCATTCTTTGGTGAGATTCTAGTTGCCAAAATTCTGTCATCTCACTATGAAATGTATAGATGGTGGATTAGGTTACTTGTCTTGGGCCACATGATGTTGCCCTTTATTTAAGTCATTAATATTCCCAGTATTTCAATATCTTGGAAACACATCTCACATTCAAAGCGTTTTGTGATCCATTATGCAGAGAATATCAAAATGGTAGATGATCGAGGTTGATCCATTGCCAATTACTCAATCTGATAATAGATGCAAGGTACAACACTTTCGTAGGGGCTTAATTTCATTGCATTTTCTCATGAATGAAATGTTAGTATTGTTTACTATAGTTCGTATTCTTTTATTGTTTCAGGGCCGTTGTCGGCTTCATGGGACTGATTCATTACCAAAAGGTATAATCCGTGAGACCTCCAACTTAGAGATGAGTCCATTGTGGGGTTTCCCAAAGAAAAAGGTGTGTGTAGCAAATGTAAATTTCAATTGGCGATGGAAGCAAAACTGAATTTGCTTCATTGTTAGATATGAATTATTAGATGCCTTTGTTATTTTTTTATCATCCATGGGTGGCAATAAAAATAAGAAAAATGAAAGAACTGTCTGCTAATGTCTTGTTAAATGGACTCTTCGAGCAGTTAGTCATCATGTACAGTTGCACAAACAATCTCCATTGGCATATACAGTACACATGTCAAAATCCTGACTGCTCTTCTAGTGCGCCCCACCTTGAATGGGCGTTCAGCCAAAAGTATACCGATTAGGCAAAATCTTAATTAGATTACAAATTTTAGTTCCATTGATGAGGTGGGCCATGAATGTATGAGAATATGGTTAGAAAAGAAGGTAACAAACCCTCTATATGCAACAAAGATGTGTCACGGGCCAGGTCATGTTAACAGTCCTCGTACCTGAAAAATGCAGTGAGTATCTCTGGTTTTATGGTTTTACTTGTACATTCCTATATTGATTACTCAAGCATGACAATTATGTGCATTCTTTCAGGTGGATGTTGTATGTGGGAGGATTGGAGCTGCATATTTCAGATTCAAGCATCTGGTACGTCTCTTGTCAAGAATGCACATGTGTAGTTCATCAAATAATACATTATGTGATATCGTGTGCATGATATCTATGTTGTAATTACAGTTATCTATAATAATAATTATTTGTTCATTATAGTGCATTCATAATAGTTATCATTGTGGTTATAGTTATTCATTATGTGAGAGGTTTTCAGATGAGATGAACGAGTTTTAAAACAAAACAGTCTGTGGTTTTGAGAAGCGATTCCTAGGATGTATGTGTGTTTCAGGGGTCATCTACACCTTGAAAGCATACAATGGAAGGTAAGAAAAATCCTCGAGTTTCCTTCTTTGAATCATGAAAAGGTTTTTGTGTTGAATCCCATACATTGACAATATTAGGCATGCTAATGAGTAGGACATGTATAATTCCATAAAAATTGATGGAGTAGACCTGGATGTACGTCGGAGCTATTCGGATGTTGAGCGGGGGTCCATGGAAGGTGGGAACCGCTGTTATGACCATGATGAAGTTGTCCATTTCCTATGGACAACATTGGAGGGGCTTGACCATTTGGAAAGGTCGTGTTTATGTATTTGCTTGAAATTAATGGAGCAGACCCGGATGTGCGTCGGAGCTATCCAAATGAGTGGGGTCCCTGAAAGGTAGGAACCGCTGTTATGACCATGATGAAGTTGTCCATTTCCTATGGACAACATTGGAGGGGCCTGGCCATTTGGACAGGCTATGTTTATGTATTTGCTCAAAATTAATGGAGCAACCCCAGATGTGCGTCGGATCTATCAGGATGAACGGGGGTCCCTGGAAGGTGGGAACTGCTATTATGACCACGATGAAGCTATCCATTTCCCATGGACAACATTGGAGGGGCCTGACCATTTGGACAGGTTGTGTTTATATCTGTATTTGTAGGTACCTTACCCTTAACCTAGACCACACCCTAAACCTATAACCTAAACCTATTCTCAATTCCCTAAAGCTATAACCTAAAACCTATAACCTAAGCCTAAACCTTAACCTATAACTCAACATAAACCTAAAACTATTCTCAAATCACAAAACCTATAACCTAAACCTAAACCTTAACATATAACACAACCTAAACCTAAACTTATAACCTAAACCTATTCTCAAATCCCAAAACCTATAACCTAAACCTAAACCTTAACCTATAACCCAACCTAAACACATACTTATAACCTAAACCTATACTCAAATCCCAAAACTCATAACCTAAACCTAAACCTTAACCTAAACCAAAACCAATAACTTAAACCCGAACTCGAACCCGAATCCCTTAACCTTAACCTAAACATAAAACCTATAACCTATAACCTAAGCCTATACCTAAACCTAAAACCTAAACCTATAACTTAAACCTAAACCTATAACCTATCCTCAAATCCCAAAACCCATAACTTAAACCTATAACCTATAACCTAAACCAAAACCTATAACCTAAACCAAAACCAAAACTTAAACCTAAACCTAAAACCTAAATGTATTCTCAAATCCCAAAAACTATAACCTATAACATATAACCTATAACCTAAACCTAAACCTAAACCTAACCTAAACCTATAACTTAAACTTTAACTTATAAACTAAACCTATAACCTACAACCTAAAACCTAAACCCAAACCTAAACCCGATCCAGAACCGAACCCATTTCTAAACCTAAACCTTAACCTATAACCTATACTTATAACTTATAACCTAAACCAAAACCAAAACCTAAACCTAAAACCTAAATGTATTCTTAAATCCTAAACCTAAACCTACACCTAATCATAATCTCAACTCCCTAACCTAAACCTAAACCTAAACTTGAAAACCCAAACTTAAACCCGATCCCGAACCCGATTTTCTAAACCTAAACCTTAACCAATTCTCAATTCCCAAAAACTATAACCTATAACATATAACCTATAACCTAAACCTAAACCTAACCTAAACCTATAACCCAAACCTTAACCTATAAACTAAACCTATAACCTATAACCTAAACCAAACCGAAACCCGATCCAGAACCCAAACCCGATTTCTTAAACCTAAACCTATAAGCTAAGCCCGAACCCGAACCCGAATCCCTAAACCTTAACCTAAACATATAACCTATAACCTATAACCTAAGCTATACCTTAACCTAAAACCTAAACCTAAACCTAAACCTATAACCTATAACCTAAACCCTATAACTTTGAACCTAAACCTATAACCTAAACCTAAACCTATACTTATAACCTAAACCCATTCTCAAATCCCAAAACCTATAACCTAAACCTAAACCTTAACCTATAGCCCAACCTAAACCTATACTTATAACCTAAACCTATTCTCAAATCCCAAAACCCATATCCTAAACCTAAACCAAAACCTATAACCAAAACCAAGACCAAAACCTAAACCTAAAACCTAAATGTATTCTCAAATCCTAAACCTAAACCTACACCTAATCCTAATCTCAACTCCCTAACCTAAACCTAAATCTAAACTTGAAAACCCAAACTTAAACCCGATCCCGAACCCGATTTCCTAAACCTAAACCTTAACCAATTCTCAATTCCCAAAAACTATAACCTATAACATATAACCTATAACCTAAACCTAAACCTAAACCCGAACCCGAACCGAATCAAGTAAACCTTAACCGAAACATATAACCTATAACCTATAACCTAAGCCTATACCTAAACCTAAAACCTAAACCTAAACCTAAACCTATAACTTAAACTTAAACCTATAACCTATAACCTAAACCCTAACTTAAACCTTATAACCTATAACCTAAACCCTATAACCTTAACCTAAACCTTAACCTAAACCTATAACCTAAACCTTAACCTATACTTATAACCTAAACTTATTCTCAAATCTCAAAACCCATAACCTAAACCTAAACATTAACCTAAATCTATAACATATAACCTAAACCAAGACCAAAACCTAAACCTAAAACCTAAATGTATTCTCAAATCCCTAAACCTAAACCTAGAACTAATCCTAATCTCAACTCCCTAACCTAAACCTAAACCTAAACTTGAAAACCCAAACTTAAACCCAATCCCGAACCCTATTTCCTAAACCTAAACCCTAACCAATTCTCAATTCCCAAAAACTATAACCTATACATATAAACTATAACATAAACCTAAACCTAACCTAATCTTATAACCCAAACCTTAACCTATAAACTAAACCTATAACCTAAAACTTAAACCCAAACCTAAACTCGATCCCGAACTCAAACCCTGTTCACTCCCCAAGTATAGGGTTGTGATGTAGTAATAAACTCGGTAAGACCGAGGTCGAATCCACAGGGATTGAAACCTGTACGTTATCTGAAAATAACCAGATCTAGAACTAGGCTAAGATGAAGTCTAAACCAATTGTGATTTGAGGAATAATGGTGAAATATTAATCTAAACTTAAAGAATTCAGAGAGTGGGAAACTAGGGATTCAGATGATCCACTTGTAGAGATCAGGAAAATCTATGATCGATTCATGAACGCAACTGGACTTAGAGTCCCATCTTCATCCAGTTGGAAGATATAACCTGAAAATCAAAATGAACCTCCTTTTGATCTAGTTTTCAAAGAGATGAAAGATATAAGAATTAGGTATAATTCCATCACAAATCCATGCCTAAGAGACAAGGTAAACAACAGAACTTAGACCAATCCATAACCAATCAAAAGATGTATGAGTGTTAGGAAAGATTCCATCATCCAACCATGTCCATGGGACAATGGCGAACAACAGAATTTCCTGAAATCATAATCCAAATAAGGGAGAAGAAATACTCAGAGCCATCACAGGCATATTGTAATGTTAGTCACAACAAATTCTTAGAAAAGACTAAAAGAATTCCCAAGCAACTAGAATCAAAAGAAAGTCATTCCATCTAACATAAATCAGAGTTGTAGGATCTTTCCATCACGCCACAAGCTTCACCTCTTAGCCCTAGCTAAGGGGTTTTAGCCTGACATGGATGGACTGATCTCCATGTAAGTTATAGAAAGAAAAGAAAAGAAAAATAAAATAACATAAACCCAAACTCTGTCTCTCTGTTCAACAGATTCCAGCCGTAGCTCCACGACCCCTGCCAATGTAACTCCTAGCCGTCGATTCTCCTTAGATCTGAATTCTCCCTTTTCACGTCCCAGCCCTCTCCCTTTTATAGACAAAAAGGTTCTGTCTGGGAACTGTTGTGACAGCATCCTAGATGAAATCGGCTGCGAAAGAGTTCCGCACTCCTTGTGTAATTAAAATTGTAACCCGACTTGTGTTTGAATTTTATCTTGGCGAACAGAGAACCAGATGCATGATCCAACCGGTCAAGCTTCTTGACCTTAGTCGATTGTACCTTGGGAAAAACTTTCACAGTCTTGATCACACCAAAAAGTGGCCCACTGATCACCGAACAACCAGGATCCTCCAGTTAAAGAAAAGAATCGGTTTCCCTTGCGATTGAGCCTGTGCACGCTGTATCTTGTATGAATTCTTCAAAACTTGCATTTTTGTATTGAAATGGGCCCCGAATAAGATAGACGGTCTGGATCAGCCACTTGAGACCTTGATAGTGGCCCACCAGGCTCGTCCGCAAACTCTGTTTGCGAACAGAGCTTTCGGCGTTGCGCTGTGATGGTCAATGGGCCCAAGATTGTCGGTGATGGAGAAATCCACTCCGTCCATTGTATTTCTGGTGAAAAACCAGTCAGGAATATATGGTTTTAGAGTGTTTTTGATGTGGTCCACTGACATTTTACTTCCGTGGTCCATCTTACGTTTGAACGCTGATATACCTGTCTGTATTGCATGAGACTAAGAGGAAAGCTAGGGTGGGGTGATTCCCACCCTCAGGAGAGTATGGATGGTTATGATCTTCCAAAATAATGACGAATAGGACCCACAATCGAGCCCCGACGTAGGAGCGAAGACGCTGTTGCGTCTTTCAATTTTAAAAGAAATTGTCGGTCAGCGTCACTTTGTTCGGTGCACGGCCGGTGCACTTGTGCACCGTGTTCATTCTCTGTATGAGTGGGTCCCACGGAGATGTTCGTGAGAAATCCGCACCGTCCATCCTTTTCCCCATCCAATTTAAGGTGTTGGTAACAAAATTGAAGTATATCCAGATATCAGGCAGGGCCCAAATCAAAGTTTTGTGGCCTGATCTATCCGTTGGACTACTTCTACCAAGATCCAATGGTTGATTTTTTACGTCGGTTAATTTGTTGTCCTCAGGCCATGTATGAAGTCTCGAGCTGCGTGGATGGTGGAAACCCTGTGATCTTGCATTCTGGCTGACTTTCAGGCCACTCGAGCTTCAGTTTCTTGATTTTCTCAGATTTCTGGCGGGCAAATCCGTCGATCTTGGTCTCCTGAGGTTCGTCCCTTACCTTGGTGATTTCTGTGCATTAAATTCATGCCTTTAGCATTCTTTTCAGTCCACGCTCATAAATGCACCCTGCATCACAAACACAGTTAAAACTGAGCGTTAAACAATATTGTGCTCGTAAATCCAAGTAATAAATGGGGTCTAATATATAATATTTGACCCTCAACATAACTCCCAACTAGCATTTTGCTAGTCCCGAGAAAAGTATGTGAAAAATAAGTTGAGAATTACCAAACAATTTCTAAGAACTTGAGTGATTTTGAAAACAATCCAGATACTAGAAGTCTGAGATTCATGAATGGTAGGCATAAATTTCTCCTGGAATCAAGCTCACAATAACTTCATAATCAAGTTCAAATATTAATCCATTAACTAGAATAATTCTAAACATTGAGTTCCATGTATAGTATAATCTCACTTACCATCATTAAGAGATCCAATCGTCACTTTCCATGAAATCATTGACGATCAAAAGAACATTCAGGATAACCTAGACCAGAACTTGCCTTACAGTTCTTCTTTTCATTTTTTTTTTAGCTTTTGATTTTATTTTTTTTTCATTGAGGGAAAGGGGAATCGAATCTGCACCTATAAGGAGCAAACCTATGGTGAAAATCGTCACCCAACCATTTTCACATATCATTCATGGGGAATTAAATCTACACTTATAGGGAGCAAACCTATGGTGAAGACCATTCACCCTATCCTTTTAATTTCTCAGATAGGTTCCTTTCAAGCTTAGTGATCACCAAATTAATCCTTTAATATCGAACTGAAACCTTAATGTGAAAGTGAAATGTGCCATGTGAAATCATGATTCAATCAATGTTTGCAACTTCTAATTCTGGATTAACACTTCAAACTTAACTGTGAAATTTAATAGATAATCGAATCCAAGAGTCATAAATCCAACATTACATATCTTAAAATTCTAAATCAATGATATCTGTCAAAATCACTTCGAGTTCATAAGAAATTTCAGAATTTTTTATTTTTTTATTTTTGCTCAAGACCAAGAAAACACTGATTAAGTAACCTAATCTCCCACCCCCAACCTAAAATCTACATTGTTCTCAATGTAAAAGGTATGGGCATGCAATGCACATGAGACAACGAAAGTAAAGGAAAAGTGATGGGAAGATAGTACCTGGATAACGAATCGAGAGACTTTTCCAAAAATATCAACGAGAGAGTAAGTCAGCGCAAGAGAGAAACCAACACATGTAAAACAAAAATAACAAAAATAAACTCCTACCTATACCACTTTCGCAGGTACTCTCGATTGCATTTAACATATGCAACAAGCCTTTAAACCAATAGGTTGCCCCTAGTGGACGAGTTGTAGTCTCGTGAGGGTTTGCAGTAATGTTACCCACAAACATTGAACTAACTAAGTAGAAAAATGAAATGAATTGAAAAGCAGGGTTGCCTCCCAGGAGCGCTAAGTTTAATGTCTTCAGCCAGACCCAAGCAACTACCCTAGTCCTATGCAAACAGGAAACCTACCTATACCTCCATCAGACTATGAGATCATTCCTAGTAAACAGGATCAGTCAGAGGCATGGACATGTCCTCTAAATCAAATTTCTCGACAAATGGCTTTAAGCGATGTCCATTTACTTTAAACTCCTTGCCATTGTCGAGGTCTCTTATCTCGACGGCCCCATGAGGGTATGCAGTGATAACAGTAAAAGGGCTGGTCCAACGAGATCGAAGCTTACCTGGAAAGAGATGTAATCGAGAGTTATACAAGAGGACTTTCTGGCCTGGCGTGAATGATTTTCGCAGAATATGTTGGTCATGAAACACCTTCAACCTATCCTTGTAAATTCTCGAGTTCTCATACGCGTCGTTCCGGATTTCTTCGAGTTCATTCAACTGAAGTTTGCGTACCGAGCCAGCGTTGTCTAAATTGAAATTCAAACTTTTGATCGCCCAGTAGGCTCTATGTTCCAACTTCACAGGCAAGTGGCAAGCTTTCCCATAGACAAGTCTAAAGGGAGACATTCCAATAGGGGTTTTAAAAGCAGTACGGTACGCCTATAAGGCATCGGTCAATCGAATTGACCAATCCTTACGGTCGGGGTTAACCGTTTTTTCAAAATGTGTTTGATCTCCCTATTAGAAATCTCAACTTGCCCACTTGTCTGTGGGTGGTATGGGGTGCTCACCTTATGAGAGATACCGTATTTCTTCATTAAACTCTCAAATGGTCTATTACAAAAGTGTGAGCCCCCATCACTAATGATAGCTCGAGGCGTTCCAAATCGGGAAAGGATATTCTCTTTTAGGAATTTAATGACCGTGCAATGGTCATTATTCCGACACGGAATAGCTTCGACCCATTTAGTGACATAGTCTACAGCGAGCAAAATATATAGATTTCCAAAAGATTGGGGGAATGGTCCCATGAAATCGATGCCCTAACAATCAAATGCCTTGATGATAAGAATGGGATTCAAGGGCATCATATTTCGACGGGGTAATGCTCCCAATTTCTGACAAAGCTCACAAGCTTTGCAAAACTCATGAGTGTCCCTGAACATAGTAGGCCAATAAAAGCCACACTGCAGAATCTTGGCCGTGGTATTTTTTGCAGAAAAGTGACCACCACGGGCCTGTGAGTGACAGAAGGAGATGACACTCTGATGCTCATCGTCTGGCACACATCTCCTCAAGATTTGGTCTGGGCAATATTTAAACAAGTACGGATCATCCCAGAAGAAGTTATGCACCTTGGTGAAAAATTTCTTCTTATCTTGCGCAGTCCAATGTGTTGGTATGGAACCTGTGGCAATATAATTAGCAATATCAGCGAACAAAGGTGAATGAGAGACTCTGGACAACTGTTCGTCAGGGAACATGTCATTAATCTGCGTCATCTCAAAGGAATCAGAGGGATTAAGGCGAGAAAGATGGTCAGCCACTACGTTCTCTACTCTTTTTTTTATCTTTTATCTCTAGGTTAAATTCCTGGAGTAGGAGGATCCATCGTATCAGGCGGGGCTTAGTATCATTCTTAGACAGAAGATACTTAAGTGCTGCGTGATCAGTGTAAATAATGATCTTGGATCTAATCAAGTAGGACCTAAATTTGTCCAGGGCGAACACTACGGCTAAGAATTCCTTTTCCGTAGTCGAGTAGTTTACTTGGGTAGGATTTAGAGTCTTACTTGCGTAATGAATAACGTAGGGTTTCTTATCTTTTCTCTGGCCTAGAACTGCCCCAAGAGCATAATCAGATGCATCGCACATAAGTTCAAAAGGAATGCTCCAGTCAGGTGGCTGTATGATGGGTGCACTAGTCAATATGCCCTTAAGCTTAGTGAAAGCTTCCTGACATGGTTCAGTCCACTCGTATGGTGCATCCTTTTGAAGTAGATTACATAGAGGACAAGAGATGAGACTAAAGTCCTTTATGAATCTTCTGTAAAACACGGCGTGTCCTAAGAAGGATCGCACGTCCCTTATGTTCTTGGGTGGAGGTAGGTTAGAGATAAGATCGATCTTTGCCTTATCCACCTCGATTCCTTTGGATGAAATAATGTGTCCAAGGACAATTCCCTTCTGAACCATGAAATGACACTTCTCCCAATTAAGTACCAAGTTCTTTTCTTCACATCTTTTCGGCACACATTTAAGACTTTCCAAGCACTCGCTGAAAGATGGACCGAAGACAGAGAAATCATCCATGAAGACCTCTAAATATTGCCCCACCATGTCAGAAAATATGCTCATCATACATCGCTGGAAAGTGGCAGGAGCATTACATAGCCCGAATGGCATCCTTTGGTAAGCAAAGGTGCCGTAGGGACATGTAAACGTAGTCTTTTCTTGATCTTTAGGGGCGATCTCTATCTGGTTGTAGCCCAAATACCTGTCAAGGAAACTATAATAGGAATGACCAACTAACCTTTCCAAGATCTGATCAATGAAGGGTAAAGGAAAGTGGTCTTTCCTAGTGACGGTATTTAATTTCCTGTAGTGAATGCACATCCTCCAACCAGTAGTGACTCTAGTTGGCACGAGTTCATTATTGGCATTGGCTACGATAGTGATCTCAGAATTCTTAGGAACCACCTGAGTTGGACTCACCCATTGACTATCAGATATAGGGTATATGATACCCACATCCAATAGTTTAAGAACCTCGGCCTTAACCACTTCCTTCATGTTTGGATTTAGTCTATGTTATGGTTGCTGAGCGGTCTTTGTATTATCCTCAAGATATATGCGGTGAGTACAAATCGAGGGGTCGATTCCCTTGAGGTCCGCGATTGTCCATCCGAGGGCTCCCTTATGCTCTAGGAGAGTGGTTATGAGCATACTCTCTTGTTCTTTCTCAAGGTGGGCAGAAATCACCACTGGGTATGTCTCATCTTGATCTAAATATGCATATTTCAAATCAGAGGGTAAAGGTTTTAGGTCAAGCTTCGGTGGCTTGAGGTTAGACGGTAGAGGCACTTCATCAGTTTGGGGTAACTTTTCAAATTGAGGCCTCCACCGGTTAACTTCAAGTACTGGTACCGCATCAAGCATGGCACACGTCTCCCTAATTATGTCATCATCAAACTCATGGGAGTGGGCTAGGCACGTCTCTAGAGGATCAAATGATAAGCTAAGGGGTGTCCTATCATCCACGAAAGTATCGATCATGTTAATATCGTAAATATCGTCATCATCCTCTAACCGTCTGGCAGTGTTGAAAAAGATATTCCTTTCTAATGTCATATTCCCAAAAGACATACTCATGACATCATTCCTGCAATTGATAATTGCGTTTGAAGTGGCAAGGAATGGGCGACCAAGAATGACAGGAATCTGAGTGCTCGTATTACTGATGGGTTCGATATCCAGGATGATAAAATCAACTGGGTAGTAAAATCGATCAACTTGGACCAACACATCCTCAATTATCCCTCTTGGTACACGAACAGAGCGATCAGCAAGTTGTAGTGTGGTTAAGGTGGGTTTTAATTCACCTAAACCCAACTATTTGTATACCGAGTAGGGGATAAGATTAACGCTCGCTCCTAAGTCAAGAAGTGCGTGATCAATTCGATAGTACCCAATTACACATGATATGGTTGGGCTACTGGGATCTTTGAATTTTTGCGGCACATCTTGCTTTAGGATAGCATTCACTTTCTTAGTCAAGAAGATTTTTTTTTGAATATTTTGCCATCTTTTGGTCGTATATAAGTCTTTTAGGAATTTGGCATATGAAAGTATTTGTTTCACGGTATCAAGTAGTGGAATGTTTACCTTTACTTGTTTCAACACCTCTAGAATATCCTGAGAGTTAGAGAGAGGTTTTGGTGCAACCAACCGTTGGGAAAATGGAGCAACCGGCTTCCCTTGAGGTTTTGATTCTAACTCTGGTGGGGCGTGGCTAGATCCATCTTCTTTATCCACTTCCGGGTCCTTAGACTTTTCAGCCCTAACCGAAATGGTTTTGTCAATGATATTCCCACTCCTAAGAGTGGTGATGGATTTAGCTTGCTCCATTTGATTTGAAGAGCTTGGGTCGCTAACTTCATATTGCGGTTTAGGATTGGGAAGAGGTTGAGCTGGGAAGCTCCCCTTGTTCCCAATCGTATTTTCAGCCTTAAGTCCTTGTATTGCTTTTGTAAGGTCTTGGAAAGCCTGCAGCATACCTTGATTGAAAAGCTCTTGCTTTTAAAAATGATTCAGAACCGAATCCTCTTGAGGTTTCTCTTAAGTTGGATTTTGATTTAGGAAACCTTGAGGTGTAGCGGTTTGTCCATTCCTCCAACTGAAGTTTGGATGATTTCTCCAGCCAGGATTGTATGTGTTAAAGGTGGGCGCACTAAAAGGTCTTTGGTAATTGCTTACAGCATTAGATTGCTCATTCAATACCTCTTGAAAGGCAAAGATAGTTGGACAGTTTTCAGTAGTATGAATGTTGCAACCACAGATGCTACAAACAATTTCCTTGGCCTTATCCTTCTTAAATTCCATGGCCTCGAGTTTCCTAGTGAGATTAGCTACCTTAGCATTAATATCATCATTTTCTCTCAGGAGATACATTCCACCCCTTTCCTTGGAATGAGTCGGCCTAGACGTAGTACTAAGTCTAGGGGAGATGTCCCATGATTGTGTGTTCTCAACAAGTTTATCAAAGTAATCCCACACTTCATCGACTTCTTTATTCATAAACTCCCCATTACACATTGTCTCGACTAATTGGCGCATGGGAGATGTCAGTCCATCATAGAAAAAGTTCGTGATGTGCCATGTTTCGAAACCATGTTGTGGGCATGAACTGACAAGATCCTTGAACCGCTCCCAACATTGGAAGAATGTTTCATCTTCCCTTTGAGCGAAGTTTATGATTGACTTTCTCAGGGTGTTCGTCTTATGGTATGGGAAAAACTTCTTAATGAACTCCCTTGTCATGTCATTTCATCTGCCAATTGATCGAGGACATAGTGAATGTAACCACGTCTTGGCTTTCTCTTTCAAAGAAAAGGGAAAGAGTTTCAACCTGACCGTGTCATCAGACACGTTAGGAAAGTATAAGGTAGCTATGATCTCGTCAAATTCTTTTAAATGTAAGTAAGGATTCTTTGACTCAAGCCCATGAAATTTAGGGAGGAGTTGGATCACCCCTGGTTTGATATCCATGTATCCTGCATTCTCAGGAAAAACCATGCATGAGGGCGTACTCACCCCCGCCGGTTGTAAGTAATCTCGTAAAGTACGAGGCGGAGGTGCTTGATGCACCTCATTCTCATCCTGGACATCTTCTACCCTAGGTTGGGGTAGAAGAGATTGATTTTCAGCCATATCCTCAATTAACCCAGGGGATTTCGAGCGGTGTCTAGTCCTACGATGGACAGTTAACCCCTCAACTAATCCTCCTTCAGTCAAGAGACGTCGAGTGTTGTCACGAGCCCACTTGGGCATGAAACACTCATAGCCCTCAATCAAATTCTAAACCTAATCCTAAAAAGGGAAATAACAATCTAAAAAGAAAGAGAGGGTTGGAAGGAAGTTACCAAATTGGAGTCCCTAAATTAAAACCTGCAAAATAAAACAAAACAAGTTAGTTTCTAAGAATAGCAAGCCTAGGATTATAAAATTCCTAAGAAGAGAAATAGCAATAAACTAGTTTCTAATTTAGAAAAAGAGAAATTCCTAAGAGAGTATAAAATTTCTAAAACAATTTGGGAAAGTTCTAAACTAGAAAGTAAGTTAGTAATAGAAATTTGAAAAATAGAAAGTAGAAATTAGAAAGAGCTTACCGAATTAGAAATTTCTAAAAGGCCTACAAAACAGGAAGTTAGTTTCTAAACATAAAGTCTTCAAATAGAAAATTTCTAAAAATAAAATAGGAAACAAAATTAGATTCTAAAAGAGTTAGAATTAGAAACTTGCTAAAAAGGAATCCTAATATAGAAATAGCAAGGAAGAAATTAAGAGAGAAATTACCAATTTAGAAACCTATCTCAGAATCCTACAAAACAAGAAAGTTGGGTTAGTTTCTAAAAAGGGAAAACTATCTAAAAATAGAAAGTTACTTGAAAGAAAATTTATAAAAATTAAAGGAAAACCTGGAATTAGAAAATTCTAAAAATAAACCCTAAAAATCAGAAAAGTCCTAATCTTAAACTAATCCAAAAACCAATTAACTTCAGGAAACGTAGCCGTCAATCCCCGACAACGGCGCCAAAAACTTGTTCACTCCCCAAGTATAGGGTTGTGATGTAGTAATAAACTTGGTAAGACCGAGGTCGAATCCACAGGGATTGAAACCTGTACGTTATCTGAAAATAACCAGATTTAGAACTAGGCTAAGATGAAGTCTAAACCAATTGTGATTTGAGGAATAATGGTGAAATATTAATCTAAACTTAAAGAATTCAAGAGAGGGAAACTAGGGATTCAGAGGATCCATTTGTAGAGATCAGGAAGATCTATGATTGATTCATGAACGCAACTGGAGTTAGAGTCCCATCTTCATCCAGTTGGAAGATATAACCTGAAAATCAAAATGAACCTCCTTTTGATCTAGTTTTCAAAGAGATGAAAGATATAAGAATTAGGTATAATTCCATCACAAATTCATGCCTAAGAGACAGGGTAAACAACATAACTTAGACCAATCCATAACCAATCAAAAGATGTATGAGTGTTAGGAAGGATTCCATCATCTAACCATGTCCATGGGACAATGGCAAAACAACAGAATTTCTTGAAATCATAATCCAAATAAGGGAGAAGAAATACTCAGAGCCATCATAGACATATTGTAATGTTAGTCATAACAAATCCTTAGAAAAGGCTAAAAGTATTCCCAAGCAACTAGAATCAAAAGAAAGTCATTCCATCTAACATAAATCAGAGTCGTAGGATCTTTCCATCACGCCACAAGCTTCACCTCTTAGCCCTAGCTAAGGGGTTTTAGCCTAACATGGATGAACTAATCTCCATGTAAGTTATAGAAAGAAAAGAAAAGAAAAATAAAATAACATAAACCCAAACTCTGTCTCTCTGTTCAACAGATTCTAGCCATAGCTCCACGACCCCTGCCAATGTAACTCCCAGCTATCGATGCTCCTTAGATCTGAATTCCCCCTTTTTCACGTCCTAGCCCTCTCCCTTTTATAGACAAAAGGGTTCCGTCTGGGAGCTGCTGTGACAGCATCCTAGATAAATCAGCTGCGAAAGAGTTCCGCACTCCTTACGTAATTAAAATTGTAACCCGACTTGCGTTTGAATTTTAACTTGGCGAACAGAGAACCAGATGCATGATCCAACCGGTCAAGCTTCTTGACCTTAGTCGATTGTACCTTGGGAAAAACTTTCACAGTCTTGATCGCACCAAAAAGTGGCCCACTGATCACCGAACAACCAGGATCCTCCAGTTAAAGAAAAGAATCGGTTTCCCTTGCGATTGAGCCTGTGCACGCTGTATCTTGTATGAATTCTTCAAAACTTGCATTTTTGTATTGAAATGGGCCCCGAATAAGATAGACGGTCTGGATTAGCCACTTGAGACCTTGATAGTGGCCCACCAGGCTCGTCCGCAAACTCTGTTTGCGAACAGAGCTTTCGGCGTTGCGCTGTGATGGTCAATGGGCCCAAGATTGTCGGTGATGGAGAAATCCACTCCGTCCATTGTATTTCTGGCGAAAAACCAGTCAGGAATATATGGTTTTAGAGTGTTTTTGATGTGGTCCACTGACATTTTACTTCCGTGGTCCATCTTACGTTTGAACGCTGATACACCTGTCTGTATTGCATGAGACTAAGAGGAAAGCTAGGGTGGGGTGATTCCCACCCTCAGGAGAGTATGGATGGTTATGATCTTCCAAAATAATGACGAATAGGGCCCACAATCGAGCCCCGACGTAGGAGCGAAGACGCTGTTGCGTCTTTCAATTTTGAAAGAAATTGTCGGTCAGCGTCACTTTGTTCGGTGCACGGCTGGTGCACTTGTGCACCGTGTTCATTCTCTGTATGAGTGGGTCCCACGGAGATGTTCATGAGAAATCCGCACTGTCCATCCTTTTCCCCATCCAATTTAAGGTATTGGTAACAAAATTGAAGTATATCCAGATATCAGGCGGGGCCCAAATCAAAGTTTTGTGGCCTGATCTATCCGTTGGACTACTTCTACCAAGATCCAATGGTTGATTTTTGACGTGTACGGTTAATTTGTTGTCCCCAGGTCATGTATGAAGTCTCGAGCTGAGTGGATGGTGGAAACCCTATGATCTTGCATTCTGGCTGACTTCCAGGCCACTCGAGCTTCAGTTTCTTGATTTTCTGAGATCTCTGGCGTGCAAATCCGTCGATCTTGATCTCCTAAGGTTCGTCCCTTACCTTGGTGATTTCTGTGCATTAAATTCATGCCTTTAGCATTCTTTTCAGTCCACGCTCATAAATACACCCTGCATCACAAACACAGTTAAAACCGGGTGTTAAACAATATTGTGCTCGTAAATCCAAGTAGTAAATGGGGTCTAATATGTAATATTTGACCCTCAACAAACCCAATTTTCTAAACCTAAACCTTAACCTATAACCTATACGTATAATCTATAACATAAACTAAAACCTATAACCTAAACCAAAACCAAAACCTAAAACCTAAATGTATTCTCAAATCCCTAAACTTAAACCTACACCTAATCCTAATCTCAACTCCCTAACCTAAATCTAAACCTAAACTTGAAAACCCAAACTTAAACCCGAACCAGATTTCCTAAACCTAAATCTTAACCAATTCTCAATTCCCAAAAACTATAACCTATAACATATAACATATAACCAATTCTCTAGGTTCTCAACTATCTTATTTCTATGTTTTCCTTGCATTTAGTTTTCATTCTTCTTCAATTGATTGATTCTTTGTTTTTATGTTACAGAGTCCTCTAATGGTGGTTCGCCCTCGTATAATTATAGAAGACGCACAGGAGAAGTTATTGGTATAGCTGTCGGATGTGCAGGTGGACTATTGATACTCGCATTCATTTTCTATCTATGTGGATGAAGGATGCACCAGGCCATATGCGAGTGCACACAGACTCACCGAGATTTGTATTTTTAGAATTATTGTAATTATAATTTTAATTGATTGAATGAATGAATGATTGTAATTAAATGAATGAATGATTATGCAGTAGTAATTGAATGAATGAATGATTATAGCACGGATATTAACCGTAGCTATAGGTCTATGGCTACAGATTGAATGAATGATTGTAATTAAATGAATGAATGATTATGCAGGTGGTAATTGAATAAATGAATGATTATAGCACGGATATTGACCGTAGCTATAGGTTTATGGCTACAGATTAAATTCGTAACCTTTGTTTTTTAAATGTACAAAACAGCTACGGATATTGACCGTAGCCGATAATCTGACAGCTGTAGCAATTATTAAATTTGGCATATTTATACGGACTTTTAGCTACAAATAATATCCGTAGCTGTTATGCTTATCGCTACAGATATAATTGCTACGGATTATATTCGTAGCTGTTATAACCTATAGCTACGGATTAAATCCGTAGCTATAGGTTCCAGACCTATTGTTACGACACCTACAACTATGGTTGTGCTACGGACTAAAATAGTAGCCATAGGTCTATGGCTACGGATTTTATCCGTAGCCTTTGCCTCTTCGGGTCTCTTCATTCCTCACTTAGTTTCCTTAAATCCTTGGCATGTGAATTCTTTATTAATGACTTCTAAATCTCCAATTCTTCATTTTTTTTAGATCTAAATCCATCATTTTAAGTGCATATTCATCTTTAGGTCCAAAACCACCTCTCATGATAAAAAACATATATAATTAAATCAAATTAAAACTCAAATGATAGAAAAATTAATGTGATTAGAGGGTTAAATATGTAATATTTAAGTTTTAACAAACTCCCCAACCAGCATTTTGTTAGTCCCGAGCAAAACATATGAAAGATATTTTGAAAACAAATGAATAATTTCCAGAGCTCAAGTGGTTCTAAAAACAATCCATATTATACAAATCTAAAATACATTAATGTTGAGTAATGCTTCCTCCTAAACTTTAGCACTTGGTTGTAACGCCCTGAAATTCGAGGGTCGAGTAGCAACTCAACTCTTGAGTTCCAAAACATCACTTATGCAACATAGATAATGATGATTAAATGTTGTCTATGTTAGTGCAATAAACATGAGTGAGATTATACCAAAACAGTAATTCATACTCAAGATCAATTGTATAAAGGCAAACGGAAGACTAAAATTGTATATATATATATATGTATGTATGTATGTAAAGGAAACAAAATCATCACAATCTCCAGAGTATGAATCCATCTGAGTAACCATATACATATATCTATTTTATGATCAAAAAGTCAAAAGTACAACTAGGAAAGTAATCCCTGTAAGTCCCGTCGATCCAGGCAGTCTAGTCGAAGCCACCAGAATACTGCATAAATGAGAACCCGTTCTGGTCCTCGTCGTAGTCCGGCTCAACCTCATGAGTCGTCAGCTCATCTGTACCTAAGACAGAGTTTGGTTGGTGTGTACAACACCGTCCTGTAACGTGGAAGTGAGTAACTAACTCAGTGGAACAATAAAGCATAGGTTAACATGTTATCAATTCAGTCAAGCAGTAATGATAAAGCAGTACAATCAAACACTCCTAACTACTCTTATTAATGCAAGTATGAATGCAGTCATGATGTATGCCCTCACCATACACTCCCTCGTGCGACACCATCTTATGTTCGCGGCATGCTTGCATTCCTCAGTGCTCCACATCTTCCAGGCATATGCAATGCATGATGAGCATGATTACCAAGTTGTTATTAGTCCATTTTAAACAGCAGGATTGGGAAAATAAGGTACCTCCCTTGTATCATTCCCAAACATGATCCATTCTAGGGTCGTCAGTCCTAGTTAATCTCATACGATAATGTGTTTCTAGGTCGCTGCAAAGGCTGTCAGGGCTGTTACGCACAATGGTTACACCACTCCCCCATCACCTCTTTAACGGTTCATCACTAAGCTGATATAGGCCCAGTAGATACTCTATACATTGTGGCAAAACTCGTCGCCTCACCGCAAATTCAGAGTATACTCAAGGTCACTACAAAGGGCTCGTCACCAATCAGTGTAGGCCGACAGCTCGAATATAGTGTCCCATACCACCATAATCGGCTCACGAGTCTGGGTGCACACTGGTCACTACGGGGAGGCACGCGGCCCCAGCGTAGGCTGACAGCTCGATCACGGTGTTCCATACCACCATGCCCAGCTCATGAGTCTTAGCGGATCGAGGTACCATGGTTAATGGAATTTCACTGGTAAGTTTGGTACCCTAGGTTCAAGCAGTAGCGTCCAAACATGGTGAACATACATTAGACATATCGGGTTACTTGACGAGTCTGATTAGCTCGAGCGCACGATCAACTGAACAACATGAAGTGCATAAGCACTTCGCGTGGCCTAACCATTATCGCCAACTAAAGTACGACTCGGGTTCGTCAAACATATCTTACGTGGCGAAATGACTCTTAACCACGATCTCAAGTCTGGTACCGATTGTCTAGACTATAATATAGTCCCAAACTCAATCAATCCTCATTTAGAGCATGTAGAGTAAAGCATATTAAACAAAGTAATTCAAGAATGTTAATAAGCATGTTATAAAGCACCATGTAAACAAGAAATACAAACACATATATTCCATAAGTAAGCGGTTAAGTTAAACAATCAACATGGAGGAAATCATATACGTCCCTAAGGTAGTTGAGAATCTCATCTCAACACCTACCTAAGACACCATCATCCAAACACTTACTCTCACAAGCATTTTCACAAACACTTAGAATACACTATTTCAACATACATAGTGTACATTAGCAAAACATGTATTAGGGCGAGTCCTTTCGCCAAACAAGTATTTTATCCATATATAATATATTCATATAGCAATTAATCATGGCAAACACATCTCCAAAATTTATACGTATACGGTACTTTCTAGAATACACTATTTCAACATACATAGTGTATATTAGCAAAACATGTATTAGGGCGAGTCCTTTCGCCAACTAAGTATTTTATCCATATATAATATATTCATACAACAAATAATCATGGCAAACATATTTCCAAAATTTATACATATACGGTACTTTCTACAAATATCTAGAATATGTAAAATTCCATATTCTTCATCTTTAATTGAAATGGAAAACAGACAGCACTTTATACATGTGAAATTGCATGCAGATCATGAATCTATCATTATCTGACATTGAAAGCATTGAAAACCATAACCTGTACACCTAAAGTCCTCACCTTTTATCGTAGAATCGTAACGAAGCCGATAGGCTTGCCAAGCTTCCGTATTCGGCAGTTTGGTAACCTATAAAAAGAAATAGGTTAGCTATTTCATAACCTACAACCTCCACAACCCCAAATAAGATTAAGGTTAGGGTTTCTTACCTAGAAACGAAGTCGGTATCGCCGGGAAAGCGATGAGAATGGGGTGGTGCAACTTGTGTAGCGGCAGGGGATAGTAGTAGGGAGTTTCTCCCACTTCTCTCACTCTTTCTCTCTCTTTTCTCTCTAGGGTTTCTCTCAAATTCGTATGGCTGTGGGAGAGAGGGTTCTAAGGTCCTTATATAGCCTAAAAATACTTCAAAATAGACTTAAGGTCAAGGTATACTTGGGTTATAACCAAAGTGACCCTTTTCCAGCTCAACGGAGGACTTCTAGCGGGCCTCCTTAAGCCCGGACTTAAGCTCATAGACACTGGATCTAGGTGGAGTTAAGTTTTCGTTCCAGTAGGATTTCCAAATCACGCGTGGTGAACCAGTTTCATTTCAACGGTCAGTGGATCTTGATTTGAAATTCCAAGTACATGGATATGTTTATGAAATTTTTCTTGATCCGAGGGTGTATTTGGGTCAGATTTTGATGGTCTAGTTGCTTACAAAATGTCCGTAAGTAACAAGTCTCAGATTACTATTTGAGATATTTATTTTGTAAAGAAAACAAGTGTTCTCACACTCCTCGCTCCAGACTAAAGCGAACAGCCGTGTAACACTGTCTGGATTTGATTTCTGAGATGGTTGTCAAGCCCAACGAGGCGGTTCTAAGTCTTTAACTTCGTATTATTTGGACTCCCGATGTGCTTTCTGGACCTGATACGGAGTTTCAATGTTCTCCCGAGAGCAGTCGAATAATGAGTTTGATCTTAGATTTTAGGGTAACCTAGCGTCAATGATTCTACAAGTTTTGGGTCTTGCAGATCGTATTTAAAGTAATTCAAACAGATTTCATAGATAATCTAGTTTAACACTTAGTTAACTTTGTCAATTTTCTAAAGGATTTAATCCTAAGTGATTTCTGGTCGAGGTGATACTCGGGTCTTTGTACGAAAATTTCCGAGTCGTTACAATCTACCCCCTTTAATGAAAAATTTTGTCCTCGAAATTAGTGCCTTTTCGTACTCCTCCAGGAGCTGAGGGTAGTTCTTTCGGATCTCGGCTTCTGTCTCCCAGGTAGCTTCTTCCTCTATATGATGCGTCCACAGTACCTTCACGAGTGGAATCACCTTGCTACGCAGTACCTGCTCCTTCTTGTTACGTGTCGGGCGCAACTCATATGTAGCATCCTCGCTCAACTGTACCTGCTCCCAGCTGATAATGTGTGAAGGATCAAAAACGTACTTCTTCAGCATAGATACACGAAATACATTATGTACAGCTGCAAGTGGTGTGGGCAAAGCGAGACGATATGCCACAACACCCACTCGATTAAGTATCTGAAACGGACCAATGAACCTCGATGTGAGCTTCCCCTTCTTCCCAAACCGAAGGACTCCCTTCATAGGGGAAACTCGGAGGAATACATGATCTCCGACCTCGAACTCAAGCGGTCGCCGCCTCGTATCGGTGTAACTCTTCTGCCTGCTCTCCGCTGTAAGAAGTTGACACCTGATAATGTCGATCTTCTCTGAGGTCGCCTGTACTAACTCGGGCCCAATCAAACTGCACTCGCCAACCTCAGCCCAGCAATGCGGCGCTCTGCAAGGACGATATACAAGGCCTCATATGAAGCCATACCAATACTCGCCTAGAAGCTGTTGTTGTACGTGAACTCTGCATAAGGAAGATAGTCATCCCAACTGTCCTTGAAGTCTAAGACACAGGCCCGCAACATATCTTCCAAAATTTGGTTCACCCACTCTGTCTGCCCGTCGGTCTGAGGGTGAAACGCAGTACTGAACTTCAATTTCACACCTATCGCTTCCTGGATACGAGTTCAGAAGATAGACGTGAACCGCGCGTCTCTGTCCGACACGATCTCCAGGAGAACTCCATGCAGACGCAGAATCTCTTTAATGTACAGCCTAACCAGCTCGTCTGCAGAGTTCGTAACTCTGATAGGGAGGAAATGGGCCGATTTGGTCAACCGATCCACGATCACCCAGATGGAATCGTGTCCCTTCCTCATCTTCTGCAGCCCCGATATGAAATCTATGGAAATGAAGTCCCACTTCCATTCAGCTATGGGCATGGGCTGAAGCAATCCAGGAGGCCGGCGATGTTCTGCCTTGACTTGCTGGCACATCAGACAACGAGAAACATACTCTACTATGTGGGTCTTCATGCTGTCCCACCAATAAGACCGTCTCATGTCCTGGTACATCTTCGTGCTACCAGGATGCATCGCAAGCTTCAATTTGTAGGCAGTCTCGAGGAGCTCCTGTCGCAAGTCATGTATATCAGGAATGCATAAGCGGCCACGGTATCATAAACCCCCGTCTGTGCCAACTCTCCACTCGGAGTCCTCGGTGTCGCTAGCTTGCTCTCGAAGCTCAGACAACCGCTCATCGCCATTCTAGGCCTCGATGATCCTATCATTAAGAAGTGGCCGAACCCGAACGTGCGCGACACACTCAAATGGCTCCTCCACAGTGAGTTTCTGCTCGAAGTCCCGCACGAACTCTAGCATATCTCACTCTGCTATCATCAGCGGAGCCGCAAATGCAATCGCCTTCTTGCGGCTCAACACATCCGCCATAAGGTTGGCCTTGCTAGGATGGTAGGAGACCTCGAACTTGAAGTCCTTCAAAGTTTCCATCCATCTGTGCTGCCTCATATTCAAGTCTCGCTGCGTGAATATATACTTAAGGCTCTTGTGGTCGCAGAAAAGCTCAAACTCCTCTCCATAGAGGTAATGTCTCTAGAGCTTCAATGTAAAGATGACAGCTGCCAACTCAAGGTCGTGTGTAGGGTAATTCTTCTCGTGCTTCCTTAATTGTTTCGAGGCATACGCAATCACCCTGTCCTTCTGCATAAGGACACAACCTAAACCAACGCGAGACACGTCAGTGTATATCGTGTACTTAACCCCTTGCTCTGGAAATACTAGCACAGGTGCGGACGTCAGCCTGTCCTTCAACTCCTGAAAAGCTGCTTTTGCCTTCTCATCCTAGGTGAACTTCAAATCTTTACACGTCAACTGTGACAACGGCCTGACAATCTTCGAGAAGTCCCGAATGAAGCGTCGATAGTACCCTGCCAGGCCAAGAAAACTCCTCACTTCGGTAACCGAGCCAGACTGCTTCCAATCCTGAACTGTGGCTACCTTAGCAAGGTCCACTACTATCTTATCCTTAAACACCACATGACCTAGGAACTTGACTTCTTCCTGCCAGAAGTCGCACTTCTTATACTGCGCAAACAACTGGTTCTTCCTCAAGGTATCCAACACCGCTCTCAGGTGCACCTCGTGCTCTTTCCGACTCGTGGAATATATCAGGATGTCATCAATGAATACGATGATGAATCAGTATAAGAATGACCGAAATACCCTGTTCATCAAGTCCATGAACACGGTCGGTGCGTTCGTAAGACCGAATGACATCACCAAGAACTTGTAATGGCCAAAACATGTCCTGAAAGCTGTCTTATGCACGTCTTCATCTCTGACGTGCAACTGATGATACCCTGACTGCAAGTCAATCTTCGAAAAATACTTCGCCCCCTTCAACTGATCAAACAGATCATCTATCCTGGGCAAAAGATACTTGTTCTTCACGGTGACCTGGTTCAACCTACGGTAATCAATATACAACCGTAGTGAACCATCTTTCTTCTTCATAAACAACACAGGTGCTCCCCAGGGAGATACACTAGGTCGTATAAAGCCCTTCTCTAGCAACCTATCAATCTGTTTCCTCAGCTCCTCCATCTCACATGGAGGCATATGATAAGTCGGTAATGAGATAGGTGTTGCACCAGGCGTAAGATCAATGGTGAAGTCGATCTCGCGCCGAGGAGGCAAACTAGGAATCTGTTGAGGGTCAAATATTGCATATCAGACCCTATTTATTGCCTGAATTTACAAACATAATACTGATTAACGGGTTAATTTAATTACGTTTTTGATGCAGGATGTATTTAGGAGCTTAAACTGAACTTGGGTATTAAAAGTGTGTATTTGACGCTCAGAATTTACTAGAGCAAGGAACGGACCCCAGGGTACGGAGATCAACAGAATTACACGCCAAAGACCCGAGAAAATCGAGAAACTGAAGCTCAGATGGCCCGAAATTGGTCCAGAATGCAAGATCAGAAGGTTTCCACCATCCGTTCTACTCTAAACTCCATACATGGCCTGAGGGCCATAATTTAACCGTACACATCAATTTTCATCCATTGGATCTATCTGAAAGTGGCCCAACGATTGGATCAGCCCATAGATCTGTAGATTGGGGCCCACCTGAGATCCGGATATGCTTCAATTTTGGTCTCAACTCCTTAAATTCGGTGGACAAATCGGATGGTTGGAGCAGATTTCTCAGAAATGTCGCAATGGACCCCACATTGTACGATGCATGTGCATCTTAGAAGCTCCACGTGCGCCGCACCGGATTCGGAGCCGGTCAACCAGACGGCTGACCCGTCTCTCTCACGTAAAGCGTCCAGCGGACGAATGTCCGACCGCCGGTTGTGTGTAGTGGGACCCACTCCGCTCACATTTCGACAATCCAGACCGTCCATTCGATCCAGAGGTGGGGCGTGACCTCCACCTAGCTTTCATTTTTGGCCCACGCACGCGAGCACGCGATTTTAACTGTCAAACATAATATGGACGGCGGAATGAAAGAGTCAGTGGGCCATGCGGAATCCAATCTGAAACCAGTCAATTTTTATTGGTTTTTCGCCAGCATTTCAATGGACGGGGTGGATTTTTACATAGACATCAAGGTGGGGTCCACCGATCTTCGCAGTGCGAAAATGAACCTCTGTTTCACAACCGAGGTTGCATTTTTTCACTGTGGACCACCACAGTACATGTTCTGAACGATCGGGACCGTCCATCAGAATCCCATGGGCCTATATCATCACTGCCTAGGTGGCCGAATTGCAAAAAATAGCAAGGGTCAAAACCCAGCCGTTAAAGAGAAGGATGGACGGCGGAATGAATTCTTCCCTGGGCCGCATCAAAGAATGATTAAAATAGACCATCTCTGGTCTAAACTCCGAGGAGAAGCTGTTGGATGGTGTGGATTTCTCAACTGAGATCGTTCATGGGACTCACTAAAAATTAGCTATGGTTCTCTCGCAGCCCCTGTTGCAACTGACTTCTTTAAGGACACAAACATTCCACTGACTAGAACGATTATAAAGGAGAGAGAGAACGAGAGAGGGGAAGGATCTGACGGCTAGAGCTTGGAGTTTGGCTTTGAGCAGACAGAGAGAGAAAGTAGAGTAAAAATTCTTTTTATTTGTTTTCTTGTTAAATTCTATTAGTTTTTTTTTTTTAGGATGTTTAGCCTCATCATGTTCATGAGTAGCTAAACCTCTTAGCTAGGGCTAAGAGGTGAAGCTTGTAGCGTGATGGGAGGCCTCTTTGCTTGTGCCTTTGTTTAGACTGAATTTGATGTTGATTTAATTTTATTAAGGGAATGTTTTCAGTCTTTAATGGTCTGTTGTGACTGAAATTACAATGGGTCTGCAATGGCTTTGAGCATGTTCTTTTTCTTTTATGATTATGACGTCAGGAAGCCCTGTTGTTCACCATAGTCTCCTGGGCATGGTTGGATGTCGGTACCCTTCCTAACCTTCATACATTGATTGGTTGGTAATTAGTTTAATTCTGTTGTTTGCTTTGTCTCCTGGGCATGGTTTGGTGATAGAATCCATTCTAATTCATATACCTTTCATCTCTTGAAATCTATATCAATGGCAGTTCAGTTAATTTTCCTGATTTGTAATACAGGCATAAGATCTCCCTGATCTCTACAAGTGGATCCTCTGAATCTCTAGTTTCCCTTCTCTGATTTTTCCTAAGTTTTAGATTAATATTTCATCATTATTCTTCAAATTATAATTGATTTAGGTTTCATCTCATTCTAGTTCTATTTCTACTTAGTTTCAGATAATGTACAGGTTACAGTCCCTTGGGATTCGACCTCGGTCTTACCGAGTTTATTACTACATCACAACCCTATACTTGGGGAGTGAACAGAATCGTCACAAACACACCTGCAAAATCCTAAACCATAGGCGTATTTTCCAATGTCAGACCATCAACATGCTCTAATAGGGTAGCGTAGCTACTGATGTGGTAATACCAACTGACCTGCACTAGGAAAGTAAACACCGTGCCGTCAGGTCCACGTGTTGTCACGATCCGAGTATCGCAATCGATCTCGGCCTTCATCTCCACGAGCCAGTCCATGCCGAGAATCACATCATAATGATGGAGCGGTGCGACCAACAGGTCGACAGTCACTGTCCTGCTCCCTAGGTCTATCGAACAACCCCCACACATCATAGTGGAGTCTGAGAAAGTCCCTGTGGCAGTAAGGAGTCTCAACCCAGGCATAGGACTAGTCTCCAAGCCTAGCCTCTTGACTGCAGCACATGATACAATAGAGATAGTAGACCCAGTGTCCACCAAAAGAAAGACTAGAGTACCTTGCACATGTGCAGTAACCTCGATGGCCATAGGTGTTACGCCCAATCCCTCGGATGCCTCAGCTACAAGTGAGTGTACCCGAGCCTGCTGCTATCGGTTTGGTTGTGGAACCATGGGCTGTTGAGGCAACATGAAGCGAGGTGCAGGTGGTCTGAAGAACGGATGTGCAGGTGTCATCCGAAGTGGTGGAGTCGATATAGCCTGTGGGCGAGATCGATCAATTATCTGCGGTGGAGAGAACCCGCTATCCCTCATCCGCGCAAAACAACTCCTAACAGGATGACCCTGTTTCCCACAATAAGTACAGGTCACAATAGGGCACCTCATCGGAGCCACTGGCGCAGCGATCCTGGGAGGCGAATCAGCACGAGGCCTCTTGCCTAGGAAAGGCCTACCCTAAACATCTGGCCGTGGTCTCGTAACCATAACATCATGGGAGCATGTCAAGCGGTCCACATCCTGCTCTGCCTGGATGGACATATGAATCAACTCCGCATAGGATGGTATGCGGACACAACACATCTTCGACCGGATGTCATGTCGCAATGCCTCAGTGAAGCGTCGAATCCTCATCGGCTCATCCGCAAGTATAGTCGGGACAAAGCGGCCCAACTCTGTAAAGTAATGCTCGTACTCAGTAACTGTCATGCCTCCCTGTCTGAGGCGCAAAAACTCATTCTCCCTCTCATGTCGATAGGCCTGAGGGTAATATTTCTCATGAAAATGGAACTCGAAGCTGCCCAAGTCCACACATAACCCACTGCGAAGGTCCACAGCATATTGTCCCACCATAAGCTAGCCTCCTTCTCGAACATGAAGGCGGCCAACTCAACCTATTCAGTCTCAGAACAATGCAGCATCCTCAGTATCTTTGAGACGCAGTCCAACCAGTACTTGGCCTCCTCGGGTCTGTGAGAACATGTAAAAGTTGAAGGCCTCAAGCACTGGAATTGCTCGAGTAGACCGTGAGTACCCACGTCTCCCGTAGGGTACACAACAGGTGTGGGCAAAGGCACATCCTCAAACTGAGCAGGAGGCTCTGTAGGCTCAGCAAGACGTGTCGATGTCAGAGGTGGAGTCGCACTCCCACCCTAGGACAAGGCCTTAGAAATAGTGGCCATAAGCTGCTGGTGGTGGTGGTGCTGCTGCTGCTGCATCTTCTGCTGATGCATCATCAACATCAACTGTTCAAACCTATCAGTAGGTGGAGCAGCCTGTGGCTCATACGGCGTCAAAGAGGATGCCCGGTTCTGCTCGTGAACCAGGGGTGTATAAGGTGGCAAACCACCAGTAGGACTAGCAGGAAGCTGATCAGAGCCAAAACCCGGGCCCGTAGGACCACCCCTGCGGGAAGGAGTCTGGTCCATCGAGTTAGTGAGTAAGAGGGGTGTCGTGCTCCTCATAGATCTTCGTGGCATGCCCTATACAACATAGGGTATATCGCTTGTGAGATAAACATGGCAACACAATACGTAATCACTTAAGCATTCCACACACATCATAGCAAAAGAGGTTGTATGCATTTCATTACCAAAATTGTCATAATACATGGAATACAGAGTTACATGAATTATGACAGAAGATGCAGGGGAGCTAATACAACCAAGCTTCAACAACTACAAAAACATACTACTAACTACTACATCCATCAACATGAAAACATAAATCACCTAATGCGGTAACCAAAACAACTACAAACACCAACTTGGATAATTAGGCATCCGAATCAGGTGATGGAGGAGGAGCATTCTTGTCCTGTACACAGCACAGGATAGTCTTTAAGGTGCGAGATACCTTCTTAAAACTTCTCTTCATGTAGGCTTCGGTCACCTCAAGCTTAGCTCGGGTCTCACCAAGTTTAGCCCGAACCTGTCCAATCTCTTGCAATAGGGTGACCTGGTTCTCCTCAATACGAATCATACGAGCATCCCTCGCTGCCTGAGCAGCGTCCTGCTCTGGTGCCCTAGGAGGAGAGCTCTTTTCAGTATCCTGAGCCTCATCTTCCTCTTCCTGTATCTCATCATCGCCTCCTTCTTCGCTTCCTGCCTCGAGGTCAACACTCTCCTCACCAGTGCTATCCGACTCATCTCCAGACTCGTCGAGTCGGGCTTGCCGTTGTCGAGGGCCGATCTTCATGTTGTTAAGTGTAGTCTCACTTATGACCCGGACTGACGTAAGGTCTTCCATGTTAAGCCTGTAGCTGACATCACGAGCCATCTTGTATATCAGGTGGCCAAATTGGAGCGAGAGGTCATTCCTGACAGATCGAACGAACTGAACTATCTGAAATAGGACGAACGTGGGCAGGCACAAGTTGTCCCCATGTCCAATCCTGTATAGGAAGTCCACCATCAACCGAGTACACTCCGTGCGGTTACCCGACCGTGGATACACATTATATGTGAAAATGTGGTGGAATAAATGGAAGTCATCTGTCAACTTCGACGACGAAAGACAGTTTCCTCACGTCCAAGAAACCTGTCGACCACAGAGGTATTGCGTACGGCGATCCCTTTCTCGCGCACTCCTGGAAAAGTTGTCATTAGGAAGCACTTCACCACGTGGGATGTTCATGATCCGCGCCATCTAAACCACAATAATTGTGCGCCTTATGCCCCTCACAGAGACCGTGAACTGAAGAGGATCCAACGATGTGTCTACGATATGGGCGTAAAAGGCACGAACCATGCTCTCACATGTAGGAGGACTTCAAATATAGGACCCCATTCGATGTCCACCAAGCGGTCCATTATCGAGTGTAGCCCAAACATCCTTTCATCCACGTGAGCTTCAAACACTATCTTACGGTCAGCAAAACGACCGTATTCGAGGCCTATTAGCAAAGCATCTCTGATCAAAAGTTGGGGATCTAGGTCCCACTTCTACTCCTGAACCGAGCTAGGGCTAGCTTCAACGTCCACTTCTCTCCTCGATCGGGTTGGACGGCTAGGCCCAGCCTCATCTGCAGCGGTCTTCCTCTTTTCCATAAGAGAAAGGATGACGGAGATGGAGAAAATGGCCGAAACAATGGGGAAGAAAGCCATGGAAAGTGACGATAAGAGAGAGAAAGGGCTGCTCTCCTTGCTTCACAATGAGCTTGGGTCTTAACAGCGGTTGTAGAGGCCCAAACGACCAGGGTTTAAGAAGAAAGAAGAAGAAATGAAGTGGGGTAGGGGGCGTGCACGATTTTGAGACACAATGGGGAGTGTATGGGCTGAAATGAGAGAGAAATGGAGAGCATAGGGAGGTAGGGTTGCTTTGAACGAGGGAGAGGGATGGGTTATGACCGAAATCAAGGGTTTTGCTGATTAAAAGGGAGAGTTGAGAGAGAAAAAAGAAATTTAGAGGGCTTGAAAGGGTGGAAATGAGGAGAGGGGGGCTGACGGAATAAAATAGGGACCCCCGTATGATTTCGCGAGTCCCACATGAGTCCTGGGGTCGGGCTGACCCTAACCAGACCCGGCCCAACCAGACCCAACGGGCCTGATCGTGGTCGACCGCAGTTCCGCTATAGTTCGGAGGGCCAGGCGTGGCACCACCGCAGTAAGGCGGTGTTCACCATCCTCCCCAGGTGTCAAATACACCCTGGGTCTGTCCTAGGTCCCACATGATTGCATCGTGTGGCCCCCGACTCCGTTTCGAGTCGTTTCGGGTCCATTCAAGTATATTCTGATACATAACAGTATTTTACTGAATTACAACAGTTGGAATTGGGTGAATTGCGATCTAGACCAATTATTTGATGGCCTAGAAGTGTTTTAAGGTCGACCAGTGCGACCAGGGTTGAGTACAGACTCGATTTTTGCATTCATTTTAGTGAACTTCGCCGTTGGACGGAACTGGGATTCCTAAGACTGTTACTACATTGTTCTCGCACCCTCCTAAGTCAAAATGCGTCAGCGTACGTAGTGAGAACATAACTGAGGTTCGGTTTAATCAAAATCACGCTCTGATACCAACTTATAACGCCCTAAAATTCGAGGGTCGAGTAGCAACTCAACTCACGAGTTCCAAAACATCACTTATGCAACATAGATAATGATGATTAAATGTTGTCTGTGTTAGTGCAATAAACATGAGTGAGATTATACTAAAACAGTAATTCATACTCCAGATCAATTGTATAAAGGCAAGTGGAAGACTGAAACTGTATATATATACGTATGTAAAGGAAACAAAATCATCACAATCTCCAGAGTATGAACCCATCTGAGTCACCATATACATATATCTATTTTATGATTAAAAAGTTAAAAGTACAACTAGGAAAGTAATCCCTGCAAGTCCCGTCGATCCAGGCAGTCTAGTCGAAGCCACCAGAATACTGCATAAATGAGAACTCGTCCTGGTCCTCGTCGTAGTCCGGCTCAGCCTCCTGAGTCATCAGCTCATCTGTACCTAAGACAGAGTCTGGTTGGTGTGTACAACACCATCCCTATACGTGGGAGTGAGTAAATAACTCAGTGGAACAATAAAGCATAGGTTAACATGTTATCAATTCAGTCAAGTAGTAATGATAAAGCAGTACAATCAAACACTCCTAACTACTCTTATTAATACAAGTATGAATGCAGTCATGATGTATGCCCTCACCACACACTCCCTCGTGCGACACTATCTTACGTTCGCGGCATGCTTGCATTCCCCAGTGCTCCACATCTTCCAGGCACATGCAATGCGTGATGAGCATGATTACCGAGTTGTTATTAGTCCATTTCAAACAGCAAGATTAGGAAACTAAGGTACCTCTCTTGTATTATTCCCAAATATGATCCATTCTAGGGTCGTCAGTCCTAATTAATCTCATACGATAATGTGTTTCTAGGTCGCTGCAAAGGCTGTCAGGGCTATTACGCACAATGGTTACACCACTCCCCCATCACCTCTTTAACGGTTCATCACTAAGCTGATACAGGCCTAGTTCATACTCTATACACTGCGGCAAAACTCGTCACCTCACCACAAATTTAGAGTACACTCGAGGTCACTACAAAAGGCTCGTCACCAATCAGTGTAGGCCGACAGCTCGAATATAGTGTCCCATACCACCATAATCGACTCACGACTCTGGTTTCTCACTAGTTACTACGGGGAGGCACGCGGCCCCAGCGTAGGCCGACAGCTCAACCACGATATCCCATACCACCATGCCTAGCTCATGAGTCTTAGCGGATCGAGGTACCATGGTTAACGGAATTTCATTGGTAAGTTTGGTACCCTAGGTTCAAGCAATAGCGTCCAAACATGGTGAACATACATTAGACATATCGGGTTACTTGCCGAGTCTGACTAGCTCGAGCACACGATCAACTGAACGACATGAAGTGCATAAGCACTTCGCGTGGCCTAACCATTGTCGCCAACTGAAGTACGACTCGGGTTCGTTAAATACATCTTACGTAGCGAAATGAATCTCAACTACAATCTCAAGTCTGGTACCGATTGTCTGGACTATAACATAGTCCAAAACTCAATCAATCCTCATTTAGAGCATGTAGAGTAAAGCATATTAAACAAAGTAATTCAAGGATGTTAATAAACATGTCATAAGCATGTTATAAAGCACCATATAAACAAGAAATACAAACACATATATTTCATAAGTAAGAGGTTAAGTTAAACAATCAACATGGAGGAAATCATATACGTCCCTAGGGTAGTTGAGAATCCCATCTCAACACCTACCTAAGACACCATCATCCAAACACTTACTCTCACAAGCATTTTCACAAACACTTAGAATACACTATTTCAACATACATAGTGTACATTAGCAAAACATGTATTAGGGCGAGTCCTTTCGCCAAACAAGTATTTTATCCATATATAATATATTCATACGGCAATTAATCATGATAAACACATATCCAAAATTTATACGTATACGATACTTTCTAGAATACACTATTTCAACATACATAGTGTATATTAGCAAAACATGTATTAGGGCGAGTCCTTTCGCCAAATAAGTATTTTATCCATATATAATATATTCATACAACAAATAAGCATGGCAAACTCATTTCCACAATTTATACGTATACGGTACTTTCTACAAATACCTAGAATATGTAAAATTTCATATTCTTCATCTTTAATCGAAACGGAAAACAGACAACACTTTGTACATGTGAAATTGCATGCAGATCATGAATCTATCATTATCTGACACTGAAAGCGTTGAAAACCATAACCTATACACCTAAAGTCCTCACCTTTTATCGTAGAATCGTAACGAAGCCGATAGGCTTGCTAAGCTTCCGTATTCGGCAGTTTGGTAACCTATAGAACGAAATAGGTTAGCTATTTCATAACCTACAACCTCCACAACCCCAAATCAGATTAGGGTTAGGGTTTCTTACCTAGAAACGAAGTCGGTATCGTCGGGAAAGTGATGAGAATGGGGTGGTGCAGCTTGTGTAACGGCAGAGGATAGTAGTAAGGAGTTTCTCCCACTTCTCTCACTCTATCTCTCTCTTTTCTCTCTAGGGTTTCTCTCAAATTCGTATGGCTGTGGGAGAGAGGGTTCTAAGGTCCTTATATAGCCTAAAAATACTCCAAAATAGACTTAAGGTCAAGGTATACTTGGGTTATAACCAAAGTGACCATTTTTCAGCTCAACGGAGGACTTCTGGCAGGCCTCCTTGAGGCAAAGGTTGGATTTAAGCTTATAGACACTGGATCTAGGTGGAGTTAAGTTTTTGTTCCAGTAGGATTACCAGATCACGCGTGGCGGACCAGTTTCAGTTCAACGGTCAGCGAATCTCGATCTGAAATTCCAAGTACATGGATATATTTATGAAATTTTCCCTGATCTGAGGGTGTATTTGGGTTAGATTCTGACAGTCTGGTTGCTTACAAAATGTCCGCAAGTAACAAGTCTCAGATTACTATTTGAGATATTTATTTTGTAAAGAAAACAAGTGTTCTCACACTCCTTGCTCCAGACTCAAGCGAACAGCCGTGGGACACTGTCTGGATTTGATTTCTGAGATGGTTGTTAAGCCCAATGAGGCAGTCCTAAGTGTTTAACTTCATATTATTCAGACTCTCGATGTGCGGTCTAAACCTGATACGGAGTTTCAATGTGCTCCCGAGAGCAGTCGGGTAATGAGTTTGATCCTAAATTTTAGGGTAACCTAGCGTCAATGATTCTACAAGTTTTGGGTCTTGCAGATCGTATTTAAAGTGATTCAAATGAATTTCATGGATAATCTAGTTTAACACTTAGTTAACTTTGTCAATTTTCTAAAGGATTTAATCCTAAGTGATTTCTGGTCGAGGTGATACTCGGGTCTTTTTATGGAAATTTTTGAGTCGTTACATTGGTAAATGTTTTAATCAAGTTTAAAGCATTAATCCTATAATTAGAAAAATTCTAAACATTGAGTTTCATGAGTGTGTATTAAAGTTTAGATTTATCACAACTAAAGGTTCAATTCTCTACTTTCAGATAACACTGATAATCAAAAGAGTTGAAGATAACTTAAACCTAAACCAAAACTTACCTTATAATTCTACACTCTATTCTTACAACTTTTGATTTTTCCATCGATGGCTTCACACTATTTTCACTTTTTTTTTTTTTTACTTTTTAACAGTCCTTTCAAGGAACTTCGATAGGTAGCCCTTTTCAACGGTAACTAATTTTTAACTAACATTTTCATTTTCTCTTTCTTTCTTTTTAATTCTTCTCATTGAACATGATGGACGAATTCCCCAGGTTTGGTTCTTATCATTTTTAATAATTATCAAGTTAACAATTCAATATTAAACTTAAACTTTAATGTGTAGGCTAGATGTGATATGTGGAATCATAACTCAATATATGTTTAAAAACTTCTAATTATGAATTAATAATTCAAACTTAACTTTGAAATCTACTAAGTAACTGAAATTTAGATTTCAGCAATCCTTAATAATACGTATCTTATTATTCTAATATTTAGATTATCTTCAAAATCACTTAATTTAATAGAAATTTATAAAAAAATTGTAAAATTTTTATAACTCAAAATTTTAATAATTTTGCTCAAATCTGAAGAATTTTCAAGGAAAACATATCCCCCAACCTAAAATCTACATTGTCCTTAATGTATAAACATATGTAATAAGAGCAAAATTGAGAGCAAAGAAAATAAAGAGGATTACATGAAAAAGTACCTAGAAGGCGATAGAAAGATAGGCTAGTGTGATTTTCCTTTCAAAAGATGTTCTAACAACTAAACTAAACCTAATAAAAAAAATTAATCCTAAGAAAGCAATAAATTCTAATCCTAAAATAGAAAAGTAAGGAAAAAACTGTTCAGTCATGTAAAGTTCCTCCTCTAGCCAGTATCTTAATAAATTTCTCAATAAGATCATCAAAAAGCCCTTTTTATAGTAGGCTTGGATGCCCTGGAGTATGAATGTCCGAAGAAATGTATCATTAAAACTATCATCTAATAGATGTATCATTAATATTTTGAGAATTGCCCATTGGACTGCTTGATCTTTCTATAGATAACTGTTTAATATGTGCTTAGACACAATATCAACAATGCCATATAAAATTCTTGACCTAAATAAGGATAAAAAGCTGAGATCTAAGGCCAAGAATTCTTTAACTGTTAATTTTAGCATATTTTGTGGACCCTAGTTAAGTATACTAGCTTCTTATTTCATGACTCTAATAGATCTTCAATACCATGATTTTAAAATATTTTAACATATGTAAAATCATAAAAATTATCCATATATATTATAACCATACATTTGAACATGGCTCATAGTATTATGCACTTTTTTTTTTTACCTTGAAATTATTTTTCCCATGATCTTTATAATAAAAGCTTCATTTTGACATAATGATTAGACATAAAAACTTTTAGTATGGCCCACACGATCGTGGCATGTGCACGCTTGATTTATGCACCCTATTTCACATGAACGCATGTGTACAATGTTTTGTGCACTGCCGCCTCTACGAACACTTGCAATTTTTATACAATTAACCATGGTCATTTTGATCTAGGAATTACTTGTAAAAGATGGCATAAAGTATAAAAAAAATCTAATCATGCACTTAGATTAAGAAGGTTGTACTTGTAGGACATACATCTCCATAGCACGTATGCATATATTGTTTGCATCCTCATTCACCACAAAACCTCTCACCATTAAGATGAGAGTTACATGCATTTAACATGTGTTTACACATGTTACATATGCATGTTGCATGTGCATGGGCATTAATGTAAGGGGGCTTTGGCTCCTATATGAGGGGCATGTCAAACCACTTCTTATAAGCACTCATAGAGAGAGGGAGAGAGAAGGAGATTAAAAGAGAAGTTTTGTGAGCTTACCTTTTGATCCAAACCTTTTATCCAATAAATGCTTTAATATTATATGTCTTAAATGTTTGAAATCAAATTTAACTGGCCCCACTACATGATCTTGTCTGCCATATATATATATATATATAATTATTTGTGTTTTCTATATCTTATATAATGTTATAATCTTGTAAGTGAAAAATCCATTACAAACATTTAGTGTGAAGTGGGCCCACATAAAATTAACCATACCTTTAGAAATCTTATTCATTAAATGTAAATATGGATTTAAGATAAATCTAGATCTATGGAAAATATCATAATAATGATTCAGACAGTTAAATTGACAATTGGGTCCAATCCAACCATTGATCAATTGTTTAATAAAACAATAAAGGGATTAGATTTAAGAAAGATAAAAATCTAGTTGATCTAATGTCAGATTGGATCATCTGATCAAAGATCAATCAAGACTATTGGACTAACATTGTGAAAAATTAGGAAATAAATAGTTGGATCGTATAGATCAATCAGGACCATTGGACTATTGTTAGAAACATGGTAAATGGACTCTCTACAGCTCTGATCAAAGAAATTTGGGACTTGATTAATCAATTTAATGAAATAATGTAACAATCTTAGGATCTTACTCAATTTTACAAAGATTTTAAGAAATGGACACTAAGTAAGGAATAAATTAACTTGCTACTTGTATTATATACATGATTAAAAAAATGAAACTTTTTATTAATCGTAGACCCAAGTGCAGTCATCAGATCCATGAATAAATAAACAAAAGGTCAAAATGGTCAAATAAGGAATGAACGTTTTGAGTAAGTAGTCACTATCACTGATGAATTTTCTCGTACGCATTGCATAACATTAAATGCTTACTTTGCTTAACTTTTATAATTTGTTGATATCTGTTTAAGTATGCAACTGCCTTGTATTTGGTATGTTATTCTAAGAACATCAGACAACTCGGGGATCGAGTTATACCTTTGTAACACCCCGGATTTTTTCCAACCTGAAATTAGACGTCCTTAGGCAATGGGTTGCTCCTAACACCTTATTAACCTATCAGAACTGAATCCCATAGCCTAAAATCACTTCTGAACCCATTTCCTTCACAAATTCAACCCTTCACCACCTTGTTCTTTTAATTTTCCTAAGTACTTTCACCCTAGACACTATCTTAAACTAGTTAAGTATTATAACTTGGATCACTCTATATACAAACTACGAAGGACTAAGTACCACCTCAGACGGAAATCACTTAGGATTAAATCCTTTAGAAATTTGACAAGTTAACTAAGTGCTAAACTAGATTAGCCATGGAATTCATTTGAATCGCTTTAAATACGATCTGCAAGACCCAAAACTTGTAGAATCATTGACGCTAGGTTACCCTAAAATCTAGGGTTAAACTCATTACCCGACTGCTCTCGGGAGCACGTTGAAACTCCGTATCTGATCTGGATCGCACATCGGGAGTCCAAACAATACGAGGTTAAGGACTTAAGACCGCCTCGCTGGGCTTGACAACCATCTGAGAAATCAAATCCAGCCGATGTCCCACGACTGTTCGCTTGAGTCCAGAGCGAGAGAGTGTGAAAACACTTGTTTTCTTTAAAAATAAATATCTTGAATAGTAATCTGAGACTCGTCGGTTGCGGATCAGTTTTAAGCAACCAAACCGTCAGAATTTGACCAAATTATACCCTCGGATCAGGAAAAATTTCATACACATTTACATGTACTCGACATCTCCGATCGAGACCCACTGACCGTCGAACTGAAACTGGTCCGCCACGCATGATCTGGAATCCCGACCGAAACGAAAACTTAATAGAACGTAGATCCAGCGTTAGTGAGCTTAAGTCCGACCTTTGGCTCAAGGAGGCCCGCCAGAAGTCCTCCGTTGAGCTGAAAAAGTTCCGCTTTGGCTATAACCTAGGTGAACCTTGTCCAGAAGTCTATTTTGGTGAATTTTTAGACTATATAAGGACCTTAAACCCTCTCCCATTTCATCCATATGAATTTGGATTTGAGAGAGAGAAAAGAGAGAGAAAGTGTGGGAGATCTAGGACGAACTCCCTGTTGCTGTTCCCTGCCGCTATTCGGGCTCCACTGCCTGATTCTCATCGCTTTCCCGGCGATTCCAGCTCCGTTTCTAAGTAAGAAACCCTAACCCTAATCTGTTTTGGGGTTTAGACAGTTGTAGGTTAGGAAATAGCTAACCTATTTCATTCTCTAGGTTGCCAAACTCCCGTATACGGAAGCTTAGCGAACCTATCAACTCCGTTACGATTCTACGACACAAGGTGAGGACTTTAGGTGTATAGGTTACAGTTTTCAACATTTTCAATGTCAGATAATGATAGATTCATGATCTGCATGCAATTGCACATGTACAAAGTGCTTTCCGTTTTCTGTTTCGATTAGAATTGTAGAATATGGAATTTCACATACTCTAGGTATTCGTATAAAATACCGTATACGTATTTTTTTTAGAAATGTGTTTGACATGTTTATTTGTCGTATGGATATAAGATATATGGATAAAATACTTATTTGGCGAAAGGATTCGCCGAAATACATGGTTACCAATATACACCATGTATGTACAAATACTGTATTGTAGAAAGTACTGTATACATATGTATTTTAGAGATGTGTTTGCCATGATTATTTATTGTATAAATATACTATATATGCGTAAATTATTTGCTTGGTGAAAGGACTCGCCCTAATACATGTTTGCTAACATACACCAAGTATGTGAAATAGTGTATGTTAAGTGTTTGTGGAAATGCTTGAGTGAGTAAGTGTTTGGATGTAGATGCCTTAGGAGGGTGTTGAGATTGGATTCTCAACTACCCTAGCGACGTGTGTGATTACCTCCATGAGGTTGATCACTTAAATCACTTACTTGCAATACATGTGTTTGTATTCCTATTAATGTAGTGTTTTACAACATGCTTTATATCATGCTTTATAATATGCTTATAACATGACTACTAGCATGTTTGAATTACTTTATTTATCATGCTTGAATTACTTTGTTTATCATGCTTTACTCCACATGCTATGGATGACAATTGATTGTGCTTGGGGCTATGATTATAGTCCAGACAATCGGTACTAGATTGGAGATCATGGTTGAGTTTCATGTTGCCACGTGAGATGTGTTCGATGAACTTGAGTCGTACTTCGGTTGGCGATAGTGGTTGGCCACGCGAAGTGCTTATGCACTTCATGTCGTTCAACTTGTTGTGCACTCGAGCTAGCCGAGCTCGTCATGTAACCCGATTTGTCTAATGTATGTTCACCATGTTTGGTCGCTACTGCTTGAACCTAGGGTACCAAACTTACCAGTGAAAACCCTTTTAACCATGGTACCTCGATCCGCTAAGACTCATGAGCCGGGCATGGTGGTATGGGACACCGTGGTCGAGCTGTCGGCCTGCCACGCCGGGCTACGTGCCTCCCGTAGTGACCAAAGTGAGCAACTTAACTCATGAGTGATTATGGTGGTATGGGATACTATATTCGCGTGTTGTCGGCCTACATTGATAAGGTGATGGGGAGTGGTGCAACCTTTGTGCGTAATGTTCTGCCACCGGCACCCTTTGTAGTGACCGCGAGCATATTCTCGAAGTTGCATAAAGTGCGCCTTAGGGTTCGCCGCGATATATAGAGTATGAACTAGGCCTCGTTTTTGTATAGTGACGAATCGTTTAAGGGGTGATGGGGGGAGTGGTGCAACCTTTGTGCGTAATGTTCTCACCGGCACCTCGGCAGGTGACCAGAAAACACACCATCGTTCGATATTAACTAGGACCGACGACCCTAGAATGGATCATGTTTGGGAATGATACAAGGGAGGTACCTTAGTTTCCCAATCCCGCGTTTGAAATGGATTAATTAAAAACTCGGTAATCATGCTCATCATGCATCGCATGTGCCTGGAAGATGTGGAGCACTGTGGGATGTAAGCATGCCGCGAACGTGAGATGGTGTCGCATGAGGGAGTATGTCGGTGAGGGCATCCATCATACCTGCATTCATACTTGCATTAATCAGAGTAACTAGGAGTGCTTGATTTACTGCTTTATCATTACTGCTTGACTGTATTGATAACATGTTAACCTATGCTTTATTGTTCCACTGAGTTGATAACTCACTCCCACGATACGGGACGGTGTTCTGAACACCCACAGACTTTGTCTGATTACAGATGGCGACGCTACTTCTGAGGCGGAGCCGGACTTCTATGACAACGAGAATGCTTCCTCGTATACGCTGTTTTCTGGCTGCTTCGTGAGAGCCGTGCCTTGATTATCGGGGCTACAGGGATGTTGACTAGATCACACTAGACAACTTGATATAATTTAAAATCATAGTTGTAATTATTTAACCTGGTAACTTTATCACACTCTGGAGACCCACCACAGTTTATATATTTTATCTATCTATCACAGTCTTCCGCTTGCAAATTTAACTGTCTCTAGAGTATGATATGTTGTTTTGGCTTAATCTCACTCATGTTCATTGCACTAATACCGATCACATTCAATCATCATTCATTTTGTTGCATAAGTGATGCGTTGGAACTCGGGAGTTGAGTTTATGCTCGACCCCCGATTTTCAGGGCATTACAAGTTGGTATCAGAGCATGATTTGGATTAAACTGGACCTGGGTTATGGTCACACGACGCACTCTGACTTAGGAGGGAGCGACGGAATGTAGAAACAATCATGGGTATCCCGACTTCACCAATTGACGAAGTTCGCTGAAAACAAACGCCGAAATCGAGTCCGTATTAACCCTTGGTCGCACGGGTCGACCTTAAAATGTTCCTAGGCCGTCTATAGATAATTCTAGATTACAATCCACCTCACCCCAACCGTTGACAATCGGTAGAATATAGGATAGGTGTGATGAGGATAGCTACTCCAAATCCTCAAAACTTCTCTAGACTCCTCGTAGAGACTTGTCGAATCCATGAGGAAAGAAAGTAGAAACTAGAAATAAATACTAATAAATCAAAAATTGATTAATGAATGAAGAAAAAAAATGAGTTCACAACCCTTTAAATGGGAATACCAAGTAATGGGAAGGAAATCAGAAACAAACTACAACTAAAACCCCTAGGTTGTGATGTCTACTAGTGCGCAAGGCTTTCAGCCAAAAATAGTAAGTGTCCTATTTGACTTCACTAAACCATTCTCCTAATTATTCTAAGCTCTTTACACGATGAGCGCAACTCCTAAAGCCCAACAGATGAAGAGTAATCAAACAAAAATTACTATTTTAGTAAAATGAAATTAAAACAGGGAAATGACTGTCAATCGGAGGCTTTTTTTGCAATTATGGGTTGCGCAACCCAGCATAGCAGGGTTGGTTGGCTTCATTAGCTCGTTCTACCCCAAATTCATATATTTTACGTCAGATAACTCATTCCGGATTGTAAGATATTTCCTGCCATTCCAGAAACGACTCGAAACGGAGCTCTGGGGCCACACACGTCAATCCGAGGCAAACCAAGTGGACCTGTGGTGCATTTGGCACCTTGGGATGGTAGGGGATACAACCCCACGCGGCGGCGTGGCCGGGGGGCGGACCGCGGTGGAACCGCATGGCCATCCGTGCACGAAGCGCCGCGGTCGTTGGGGGGTAGCCTCGGGCCGGTCCGGGTCATGGTCGGCCTGACCCCCTGGCACGTGTGGTGCGTGCGGAATTACTGGGGGACCCCTATTTTACGTCGTTTTGCCCCCCTCTCTCTCTAATGCCCCTCCATGCCTACCTTCCTCTTTCGACTTGCTGTTTTCCCTCTCAATCCTTCCCTCTAATCACTCATTTCATCATTTTCGACCACAATCCATCCATCTCCATCAGTTATAACAATCCCTACCCCTCTACCCTCTCCGTTCTCTCTCATTTGGGCTTTTACATGCCCAATTTGTGACTCAAAATCGTGTAGCCTTCTAAACTATCTCATTTCTCCCTTTTACCTTCTTCATTCCCTACCTTTTTGGCCTTTACAATCCCTGTTGAGGCTCAAGTCCATGGAGAACCAAAAACTCCAGCCCCCCATTTCCCTTATCCTCATTTTCCATGGCTCTATCCGAGCTCATCCATATGTTGTCTTGTAGTTTGCATGGGCTACTATCTTAGGGTGGTTATGTTTTCCTGTTGATAGGTGTAGTAGTTGGTAGAATGTTTTAGGTATTTGAAAACGTTTAGGGTCCGTTCGGCCAAATTACATTAGGTAAGTTTACGGTGGATAGAATTGTAAAAGTAATAATAAATGTATATGTAGGGTATGGCCCCTAGATTGGGTGTATCCTATGTCTTCCGACACCATGTTTAGAATGTACGCAATTAAGAGTAAATTCCGAGAATTCCTTTCCAATAACACTTAGAAATTTCCCCATCGTGGGATATGGAAAATCCCATCTCACGTTTTTCCAACACTAGGCTCATTTTCCAAGGCCTATAAAATTAATCCCCTCCCACCCTCCTACCAACCATGTCACACCCAATCCCAAGGTAGGATTAGTAATGCGGTCCCATTTAATACAACTTAAGGCCACTGGCCAAATTGTGTTGAAGTGATAAAGTCCCTTGATATACATTAACCCACCACACTCTGATAGCTTAAGCTTTTGGAGTAAATGGTTGTTTGATAGATAGGCCCATAGAGTTTGGACCTAGAACAGTGCTTCGACAGACCTGACAGTATAGGATATCCAACCAATTGAGAACGTAAACTCTAAAACCCCCTTAGTTGGTTTGAGCATATGTGAAGTGCCCAAGCGTAGCTACATTCATGTTCGGGCAACTCAATTCCAAATGAACAAACAATTTTGTTTATTAGAAATGATATAAAATCATCTGGTGTATAAGCATAGACTTTAGATTACAATGCGGTGGATTACCGCTACTCATCAGTTGAGCCTAGGCTGCTTGATTAGGCTAAGAAATGTAAACGACAAAAAAAATGCTAAGATAATTGAGTGATATACTTAGTGAGTCGGTTTGATTAGGTAGGAGCGAGACCCCGTTCCTTTGTTGAAATCCTCTTGATACTCATAGGCTCCTTTAATAACTCATAGGAAGGTTGTATGACATAAAAACTATACACGCTCATATAAAACTTATATATCCATTGGATTTAATGTTAGATCAAATCAATACACCCTCAGAATTGCCTTCTCAAGGACTTAGTACAATCGGGAACATGGGGCAGAGAAACTACACATTAGCGAGGTATTCGCGGTTTGGATCGAATTCTCAATCCTGGTAGTGACCAATGAACCCTATGCTCTGATCAAGCAGAAGGTCGGGATCAGCTAGGATTAAGGACTGATACAATGATTTTTTGTCTTCGCGAGGCAGAAGGTCTATGTATCCGGCTCAGACCCACTACACAATTTTCTTTCCGTGTTGGCCCAACCATTTACAACTAAAAGTTTATAATTTTATCCTTGAAAAGTGTTAGGAGTATATAGCTGGTAGAGACTATGTCTTTTAGGCCTAAGGAATTGCCCAAATGGGCAACAGACAATTAGGAATTAGGTCCCAAATCGCATGCCATGTCGGCATACGTATTGTGCTAATGAACATAAAAAGATAGCCTGCCTATTAAGTTAGACATGATTAAATAGGATAAGTCTGGACCGCGAAAAAATTCGGCATCTCGCCACAAATCACACCTGACCCCGAAGTAACCACAATACCCTTCATCTTTAGCTCCTTTCTATGACCATAGGTATCAATGCCATAATACACATCATTGATGAAAAGAAGACCAACGTAGTGGGAGATCGCATCCCATTTCATGTCAAGGATAGGTCCTAAATTACACCTTGTTCCGATGTACGGAGCAGGACATAAACCTTGAGCCTTGAGGGTGAAAATAAAATTTTAAGGGGGGTAGACTAAAATGAACCAGCTAGTACATACCCTACCACGCGTAGAAACTTGAAATCAATAAAACTTAGGCAAAAGAAATAATTAAATCTTTCCTTATTACCTTAGCCAATTTCGGGGACAAAATTTTATTTTAAGGGGGGTAGATTGTAACACCCCAGATTTTTTCCAACCTGGAATTAGACGTCCTTAGGCAATGGGTTGCTCTTAACACCTTATTAACCTATCAGAACTGAATCCCATAGCCTAAAATCACTTCTGAACCCATGTCCTTCACAAATTCAACCCTTCACCACCTTGTTCTTTTAATTTTCCTAAGTACTTTCACCCTAGACACTATCTTAAACTAGTTAAGTATTATAACTTAGATCACTCTATATACAAACTACGAAGGACTAAGTACCACCTCAGACGGAAATCACTTAGGATTAAATCATTTAGAAATTTGACAAGTTAACTAAGTGCTAAACTAGATTAGCCATGGAATCCATTTGAATCGCTTTAAATACGATCTGCAAGACCCAAAACTTGTAGAATCATTGACGCTAGGTTACCCTAAAATCTAGGGTCAAACTCATTACCCGACTGCTCTCGGGAGCACGTTGAAACTCCATATCTGATCTGGACCGCACATCGGGAGTCCGAACAATACGAGGTTAAGGACTTAGGACCGCCTCGCTGGGCTTGACAACCATCTTGGAAATCAAATCCAGCCGATGTCCCACGGCTGTTCGCTTGAGTCCAGAGCGAGAGAGTGTGAAAACACTTGTTTTCTTTAAAAATAAATATCTTGAATAGTAATCTGAGACTCGTCGGTTGCGGATCAGTTTTAAGCAACCAGACCGTCAGAATCTGACCAAATTATACCCTCGGATCAGGAAAAATTTCATACACATTTACATGTACTCGACATCTCCGATCGAGACCCACTGACCGTCGAACTGAAACTGGTCCGCCACGCGTGATCTGGAATCCCGACCGAAATGAAAACTTAATAGAACGTAGATCCAACGTTAGTGAGCTTAAGTCCGACCTTTGGCTCAAGGAGGCCCGCTAGAAGTCCTCCGTTGAGCTGAAAAAGTTCCGCTTTGGCTATAACCTAGGTGAACCTTGTCCAGAAGTCTATTTTAGTGAATTTTTAGACTATATACGGACCTTAAACCCTCTGCCATTTCAGCCATACGAATTTGGATTTGAGAGAGAGAAAAGAGAGAGAAAGTGTGGGAGATCTAGGAGGAACTCCCTGCTGCTGTTCCCTGCCTCTATTCGGGCTCCACCGCCTGATTCTCATCGCTTTCCCGGCGATTCCAGCTCTGTTTCTAGGTAAGAAACCCTAACCCTAATCTGTTTTGGGGTTTAGACAGTTGTAGGTTAGGAAATAGCTAACCTATTTCATTCTCTAGGTTGCCAAACTCCCGTATACGGAAGCTTAGCGAACCTATCAACTCCGTTACGATTCTACGACACAAGGTGAGGACTTTAGGTGTATAGGTTACGGTTTTCAACGTTTTCAATGTCAGATAATGATAGATTCATGATCTGCATGCAATTGCACATGTACAAAGTGCTTTCCGTTTTCTGTTTCGATTAGAATTGTAGAATATAGAATTTCACATACTCTAGGTATTCGTATAAAATACCGTATACGTATTTTTTTTAGAAATGTGTTTGACATGTTTATTTGTCGTATGGATATACGATATATGGATAAAATACTTATTTGGCGAAAGGATTCACCGAAATACATGGTTACCAATATACACCATGTATGTGCAAATACTGTATTGTAGAAAGTACTGTATATATATGTATTTTAGAGATGTGTTTGCCATGATTATTTATTGTATAAATATACTATATATGCGTAAATTATTTGCTTGGTGAAAGGACTCGCCCTAATACATGTTTGCTAACATACACCAAGTATGTGAAATAGTGTATGTTAAGTGTTTGTGGAAATGCTTGAGTGAGTAAGTGTTTGGATGTAGATGCCTTAGGAGGGTGTTGAGATTGGATTCTCAACTACCCTAGCGACGTGTGTGATTACCTCCATGAGGTTGATCACTTAAACCACTTACTTGCAATACATGTGTTTGTATTCCTATTAATGTAGTGTTTTACAGCATGCTTTATATCATGCTTTATAATATGCTTATAACATGACTACTAGCATGTTTGAATTACTTTATTTATCATGCTTGAATTACTTTATTTATCATGCTTTACTCCACATGCTATGGATGACAATTGATTGTGCTTGGGGCTATGATTATAGTCCAGACAATTGGTACTAGATTGGAGATCGTGGTTGAGTTTCATGTCACCACGTGAGATGTGTTCGACGAACTCGAGTCGTACTTCGGTTGGCAATAGTGGTTGGCCACGCGAAGTGCTTATGCACTTCATGTCGTTCAACTTGTTGTGCGCTCGAGCTAGCCGAGCTCGTCATGTAACCCGATTTGTCTAATGTATGTTCACCATGTTTGGTCGCTACTGCTTGAACCTAGGGTACCAAACTTACCAGTGAAAACCCTTTTAACCATGGTACCTCGATCCGCTAAGACTCATGAGCCGGGCATGGTGGTATGGGACACCGTGGTCGAGCTGTCGGCCTACGCTGGGGCTACGTGCCTCCCGTAGTGACCAAGTGAGCAACTTAACTCGTGAGCCGATTATGGTGGTATGGGACACTATATTCGTTTGTCGGCCTACATTGATAAGGTGATGGGGGAGTGGTGCAACCTTTGTGCGTAACAGCCCTGGCAGCCCTTTGTAGTGACCGCGAGCATATTCTGAAGTCGCAGTGCCCCTTAGGGTTCGCCGCGATATATAGAGTATGAACTAGGCTGTTTACGTATAGTGATGAATCGTTTAAGGGGTGATGGGGAGTGGTGTAACCTTTGTGCGTAATGCCTGACCACTGGCGTACCTCTGCGAGTGACCTAGAAAACACACCATCGTCGATATTAACTAGGACCGACGACCCTAGAATGGATCATGTTTGGGAATGATACAAGGGAGGTACCTTAGTTTCCCAATCCTGGCCGTTTGAAATGGATTAATTAAAAACTCGGTAATCATGCTCATCATGCATCGCATGTGCCTGGGAAGATGTGGAGCACTTTGTGGGATGTAAGCATGCCGCGAACGTGAGATGGTGTCGCATGAGGAGTATGTCGGTGAGGGCATCCATCATACCCGCATTTATACTTGCATTAATCGAGTAACTAAGAGTGTTTGATTTCTTTGCTTTATCATTCTTTGCTTGACCGTATTGATAACATGTTAACCTATGCTTTATTGTTCTCTTGAGTTGATCACTCACTCCCACGATACGGGACGGTGTCACCGAACACCCACAGACTTTGTCCGATTGCGGCATGGCGACGCTTACTCGAGGCGGAGCCGGACTTCTATGACGACGAGAATGCTTCCTCGTATATCTTTTTCTGGCGGCTTCGTGAGAGCCGTGCCTTGATTAATCGAGCTACAGGATGTTGACTAGATCACACTACACAACTTGGTATAATTTAAAATCATACTTGTAATTATTTAACCTGGTAACTTTATCACACTCTGGAGACCCACCACAGTTTATATATTTTATCTATCTATCACAGTCTTCCGCTTGCAAATTTAACTGTCTATGGAGTATAATATGCTGTTTTGGCTTAATCTCACTCATGTTCATTGCACTAATACCGATCACATTCAATCATCATTCATTTTGTTGCATAAGTGATGCGTTGGAACTCGGGAGTTGAGTTTATGCTCGACCCCCGATTTTCAGGGCGTTACAACCTTAAATTCTCGGGCAGAGTTCCCAATGTAACATAAGTTGGTACCAATAGGGCCTCCTCATTGGACTACAGTCGAGACTAGAGAAGGAGATTAGCCATCTCTAAAGTAGGCCACTCATTGCCAGACTATACAATTACACACAGTACATGAGATACCTCAAGCCAGCATTCACGCAAGATGTGAGTAAACTTCTATACGTGTTGGACTTGTATGAATCTCGGTCGGATGGGTGTTGGCAGGCTAGACGTTGTGCACAACTATGGCCCATGGCCCTGGTTGTTCACTAAGGGCCTGTTTGACCGAGCATATCCCATGGTATTAGGAGGGATGAGATTAATTTTAAGGTAATGATGGTGGTGTCAATGGATTATTGGGGATCCCATGGGATGGACCAATCCCGGGACCGCATGGGAGATAGTGTTTGGGACGTCCATGGGATATGGGCCATATTCCGGGATCAAGGAACTCAAACATGTTTGGTTAGGCATGGGATTGCAGTGATCCCTCAAAAATCCACTCTCCCATCTGTTTGGTCGGGCGGATATCATCCTAGGATAGTATTCCTTCCACTGTTTCAAACGGACCGACAGTTGGGCGGTAATTCGGATTGCCTACTCCCACTGAAAGCAGCCACTGGCTGGTGGTCCATGCTCTATGGACCCCACGATGATGTACGTGTTTCATCTATGCCGTCCATCTATTTTTTGTGTTCATTTTACGGCATGAAACCAAACAGGAGGTATATCCTAATCATGTATAGACCACATTACATGAAACAGTGAGATGAATGAGTGTGGACCATTAAAAACATTTTAGTAGCTATAAAAGTTTTGGATCAAGCTGATTTTCGTGTTTTCCCTTGACGTGGGCCTGAATGATCTAATAAACAGGTTGGATGTTAAATAAGCAATACAGTCGACCTTAGGAGGATTTTAATGGTGGATATCTAGCCACTATTGTTTTCATGTGGTTTGGTCCACTCGAGATTTATATATCCCCCTCATTTTTGGGAACAAGCCATATAATGATCAGTAAAAATGGATGAATGGTGTGGATAAAAAATAGGGGATCATGGTGCGGCCCACAGAGCATCGACCTTCAGTCAAGGGATAAAAACCATACAATCAAGGGATAAAAAGCAGACAATCTCTTATATAAGTAAACATAACAAAACCGTACAAAAAAGAAAAAAAAAACATATCCGTACTCATCCAGTTACATAACCTCTACAGCTAGAAATTAATAATGATAAGTAAAGAGAAGAAAATAATGATGATGGCAATCAAAAGTCAATGGAAACTCTCCCCACAAGATGCACTATGCCAAAACAGTGAAAAAAAGACGGTCCAAAACTGTCTCAAATGACCAAAAAGGACGGTCATGGACCGTCGCATAGGCCGTCAAATTTTGACGTGTCCTATTACTTAAGGACGGTTAAAAACCATCGTTCTTATTGACGAAAAAAAGACAGTCATGAATTATCCTAAAAAAGGATGGTCATGGACCGTCCTTAAAATGGACTGTCATGGACCGTCTCTTATGAGCCTAAAAAGGACGACCATGGACCGTCCTTTAAAAGGACTGTCATGAACCGTCCTTAAAAAGGACTGTCATGGCTCGTCTCTTATGAACCTTCAAAGGACGGCCATAGATGGTCCTTTAAATAGACGGTCATAGACCGTCCTTAAGAAGGACTGTGATGGACCGTCTCTTATGAGCCTTCAAAGGATGGCCATGGACCGTCCTTTAAACAGATTGTCATGGACCGTCCTTAAAAAGGACTGTCATGGACCATCCTTAAAAAGGACTGTCATGGACCGTCTCGTATGAGCCTTTTAGACCGTCCTTTAAAAGGACTGCTATGGGCCGTCTCTTATGACCCTTAAAGGACATTTTCAAATTTGACCTGTTATTGTATTCTTCCTGTACACCTGTTATATAATATATTTCATCACATTCACATTCACATCCATCTAAACCCAAACAACGTAAATCCATCCAAACATAGACTACATCCATCCAAACACAAACAATCTTATCCACGTTACATTCATCCACATATAATACATATAAAATAAGTTTAACTTCATAAGTAAAAAAAACAATCTTATCCACATTTCATCACATTCACATCTATCTAAACCTAAACTACGTAAATCCATCCAAACATAAACTACATCCATCCAAACACAAACAATCTTATCCACATTACATTCATCCACGCATAATACATATAAATAAGTTTAACTTCATAAGTAAAAGAAAAAAAGAAAAAAATCTGCAACGATTTTCTTTTTGTGTCTTTTATCTAATAAAAAAATATTCAACCAACAAAACATTATAATTTAGAATCATGAAGAATTGCAGAAACTTCATCCAAAAAAGTGGACACTTTTTTAAAATAAAAATGATCATCAAAATAAAACTAATACGAGCAAACAATGCAAAAAAGTGTTTCAATTAATAGAAACAACAACAAAAATTAAAGCTTTGTAAAAAGGGGCATGTGTTAAAAGGGATACATTCTTGTTTGTTGCTATGTGATTGGGCTACATTATTACAGCAATCGGGTTCAGGTTCAGGTTCGGTATCGGGTTTAGGTTTGGGTTTTCAAGTTTAGGTTTAGGTTAGGGAGTTGAGATTAGGATTAGGTGTAGGTCTAAGTTTAGGGATTTGAGAATACATTCAGGTTTTAAGTTTAGGTTTAGGTTTTAGGTTATAGGTTTAGGTTTAGGTTTAGGTTAAGGTTTAGGTTTAGGGAATTGAGAATAGGTTAAGGGTTAGGTTTAGGAAATAGGGTTCGGGTTCGGGTTCGGGATCGGGTTCGTGTTTGGGTTTTCAAGTTTAGGTTTAGGTTAGGGAGTTGAGATTAGGATTAGGTGTAGGTTTAGGTTTCGGGATTTGAGAATACATTTAGGTTTTAGGATTAGGTTTAGGTTTTAGGTTATTGGTTAAGGTTTAGGTTTTAGGTTTAGGTTAAGGTTAGGTTATAGGTTACAAGTTTAGGTTATAGGTTATAGGTTAAGGTTTTAGGTCTTATAAGTTATAGGTTTAGGGGCGAGAATATGTTAAGGTTTAGGTTTAGAAATCGATTCGGGTTCGGGATCGGGTTTAGGTTTGAGTTTTCAAGTTTAGGTTTAGGTTTAGGTTAGGGAGTTGAGATTAGGATTAGGTGTAGGTTTAGGTTTAGGGATTTGAGAATACATTTAGGTTTTAGGTTTAAGTTTAGGTTTTAGGTTATTGGTTAAGGTTTAGGTTTTAGGTTAAGATTAAGGTTAGGTTATAGGTTATAAGTTTAGGTTATAGGTTATAGGTTAAGGTTTTAGGTCATAGGTTTTGGTTTTAAGGTTATATGTTTAGGTTAAGGTTAAGGTTTTAGGTCTTATAAGCTATAGGTTTAGTGGGAATTGAGAATATGTTAAGGTTTAGGTTTAGAAATCGGTGTTCGGGTTAGGATCGGGTTTAGGTTTGGGTTTTCAAGTTTAGGTTTAGGTTTAGGTTTAGGAAATCGGATTTGGGTTCGGGATCGAGTTTAGGTTTGGGTTTTCACGTTTAGGTTTAGGTTTAGGTTAGGGAGTTGAGATTAGGATTAGGTGTAGGTTTAAGTTTAGGGATTTGAAAATAGATTAAGGTTTACGTTTAAGAAGTCGGGTTCGGGTTCGAGATTGGGTTTAGGTTTGGGTTTTCAAGTTTAGGTTTAGGTTTAGGTTAGGTAGTTGGGATTTGAGAAACAGTTAAGGTTTAGGTTTAGGAAATCGGGTTCGGGTTCAAGATCGGGTTTTAGGTTTGGGTTTTCAAGTTTAGGTTTAGGTTTAGGTTAGGGAGTTGAGATTAAGATTAGGTGTAGGTTTAGGTTTAGAGATTTGAGAATACATTTAGGTTTTAGGTCATGGGTTTGGTTTAGGTTATGGTTATAGGTTTAGGTTAAGGTTTAGGTTTAGGTTTAGGTTATAAGCTATAGGTTTAGGGAATTGAGAATAGGTTAAGGTTTAGGTTTAGGGAATCGGGTTTGGGTTCGGGATCGGAGTTTAGGTTTGGGTTTTCATGTTTAGGTTTAGGTTTAGGTTAGGGAGTTGAGATTAGGATTAGGTGTAGGTTTAGGTTTAGGGATTTGAGAATACATTTGAGTTTTAGGTCATAGGTTTAGGTTTTAGGCTTAGGTTTAGCTTATAAGTGCAGGTTATAGGTTTAGGTTGAGGTTAGGTTATAGGTTAAGGTTTAGGGAATTGAGAGTAGGTTAAGGTTTAGGTTTAGGAAATCGGGTTCGGGTTCGGGATCGGGTTTAGGTTTGGGTTTTCAAGTTAGGTTTAGGTTTAGGTTAGGGAGTTGAGATTAGGATTAGGTGTAGTTTTAGGTTTAGGGATTTGAGAATAGGTTAAGGTTTAGGTTTAGGAAATCGGGTTCGGGTTCGGGATCGGGTTTAGGTTTGGGTTTTCAAGTTTAGGTTTAGGTTTAGGTTAGGGAGTTGAGATTAGGATTAAGTGTAGGTTTAGGTTTAGAGATTTGAGAATACATTTAGGTTTTAGGTTATTGGTTAAGGTTTAGGTTTTAGGTTTAGGTTAGGTCATAGGTTTAGGTTTTGGGCTTAGGTTTAGGTTATAAGTTTAGGTTTAGGTGATAAGTGTAGGTTATAGGTTTAGGTTTAAGTTAGGTTATTGGTTTAGGTTTAAGTTAGGTTATAGGTTAAGGTTTAAGGAATTGAGAATAGGTTAAGGTTTAAGTTTAGGAATTCGGGTTCGGGTACGGGATCGGGTTTAGGTTTGAGTTAGCTTTAGGTTTAGGTTAGGGAGTTGAGATTAGGATTAGGTGTAGGTTTAGGTTTAGGGATTTGATAATAGGTTAAGGTTTAGGTTTAGAATTCGGGTTCGGGTTCGGATTAGGTGTAGGTTTAGGTTTAGGGATTTGAAAATAGGTTAAGGTTTAGGTTTAGGAATTCGGGTTCGGGTTCGGGATTGGGTTTAGGTTTGGGTTTTCAAGTTTAGGTTTGGTTTAGGTTTATGGAGTTTAGATTAGGATTAGGTGTAGGTTTAGGTTTAGGGATTTGAGAATAGGTTAAGGTTCGAGTTTAGGAAACCCGGTTCGGGTTCGGGATTAGGTTTTATGTTTGGGTTTTCAAGTTTAGGTTTAGGTTTAGGCAAGGGAGTTGAGATTAGGATTAGGTGTAGGTTTAGGTTTAGGGATTTGAGAATACATTTAGGTTTTAGGTTTAGGTTTAGGTTTTAGGTTATTGGTTAAGGTTTAGGGTTTAGGTTTAGGTTACATGATAGGTTACAAGTTTAGGTTATAGGTTATAGGTTAAGGTTTTAGGTCTTATAAGCTATAGGTTTAGGGAATTGAGAATATGTTAAGGTTTAGGTTTAGGAAATCGGGTTCGGGTTCAGGATCGGGTTTAGGTTTGGGTTTTCAAGTTTAGGTTTAGGTTTAGGTTAGGGAGTTGAGATTAGGATTAGGTGTAGGTTTAGGTTTAGGGATTTGAGAATACATTTAGGTTTAGGTTTAGGTTAGGGAGTTGAGATTAGGATTAGGTGTAGGTTTAGGTTTAGGGATTTGAGAATACATTTAGGTTTTAGGTTTAGGTTTAGGTTTTAGGTTATTGGTTAAGGTTTAGGTTTTAGGTTTAGGTTAAGTTTAAGTTATAGGTTATAAGTTTAGGTTATAGGTTATAGGTTTTGGTTTTAAGGTTATAGGTTTAGGTTAAGGTTAAGGTTTTAGGTCTTTTAAGCTATAGGTTTGGGAATTGAGAATATGTTAAGGTTTAGGTTTAGGAAATCGGGTTCGGGTTCGGGATCGTGTTTAGGTTTGGGTTTTCAAGTTTAGGTTTAGGTTTAGGTTTAGGAAATCGGGTTCGGGTTTGGGATCGGGTTTAGGTTTGGGTTTTCAAGTTTAGGTTTAGGTTTAGGTTAGGGAGTTGAGATTGGGATTAGGTGTAGGTTTAGGTTTAGGGATTTGAAAATAGATTAAGGTTTAGGTTTAAGAATTCGGGTTCGGGTTCGGGATTGGGTTTAGGTTTGGGTTTCCAATTTTAGGTTTAGATTTAGGTTAGAGAGTTTAGATTAGGATTAGGTGTAGTTTTAAGTTTAGGGATTTGAGAATAGATTAAGGTTTAGGTTTAGGAAATCGGGTTCGGGTTCGGGATCAGATTTTAGGTTTGGGTTTTCAAGTTTAGGTTTAGGTTTAGGTTAGGGAGTTGAGATTAGGATTAGGTGTTGGTTTAGGTTTAGAGATTTGAGAATACATTTAGGTTTTAGGTCATAGGTTTTGGTTTAGGTTAAGGTTATAGGTTTAGGTTAAGGTTTAGGTTTAGGTTTAGGTTATAAGCTATAGGTTTAGGGAATTGAGAATAGGTTAAGGCTTAGGTTTTGGGAATCATCTTCGGGTTACTGGATCGGAGTTTAGGTTTGGGTTTTCAAGTTTAGGTTTAGGTTTAGGTTAGGGAGTTGAGATTAGGATTAGGTGTAGGTTTAGGTTTAGGGATTTGAGAATACATTTAGGTTTTAGGTCATAGGTTTTGGTTTAGGCTTAGGTTTAGGTTATAAGTGTAGGTTATAGGTTTAGGTTTAGGTTTAGGTTAGGTTATAGGTTAAGGTTTAGGGAATTGAGAGTAGGTTTAGGTTTAGGTTTAGGAAATCGGGTTCGGGTTTGGATTGGTTTTAGCTTTGGGTTTTCAAGTTAGGTTTAGGTTTAGGTTAGGGAGTTGAGATTAGGATTAGGTGTAGGTTTAGGTTTAGGGATTTGAGAATAGGTTAAGGTTTAGGTTTAGGAAATCGAGTTCGGGTTCGGGATCGGGTTTAGGTTTGGGTTTTCAAGTTTAGGTTTAGGTGTAGGTTGGGAGTTGAGATTAGGATTAGGTGTAGCTTTAGGTTTAGGGATTTGAGAATACATTTAGGTTTTAGGTTAGTGGTTGAGGTTTAGGTTCTAGGTTTAGGTTAGGACATAGGTTTAGGTTTTAGGCTTAAGTTTAGGTTATAGGTTTAGGTTTAGGTTATAAGTGTAGGTTATAGGTTTAGGTTTAAGATAGGTTATAGGTTAAGGTTTAGGAATTGAGAATAGGTTAAGGTTTAGGTTTAGGAAATCGGGTTCGGGTTAGGGATCGGGTTTAGGTTTGAGTTTTCAAGTTAGGTTTAGGTTTAGGTTAGGGAGTTGAGATTAGGATTAGGTGTAGGTTTAGGTTTAGGGATTTGAGAATAGGTTAAGGTTCGGTGTTAGAAATCGGGTTCGGGTTCGGGATCGAGTTTAGGTTTGGGTTTTCAAGTTTAGGTTTATGTTTAGGTTAGGGAGTTTAGATTTGGATTAGGTGTAGGTTTAGGTTTAGGTTTAGGAATTTGAGAATAGGTTAAGGTTTAGGTTTAGGTTTAGGTTAAGGTTTAGGTTTAGGATATAAGCTATAGGTTTAAGGAATTGAAAATATGTTAAGGTTTAAGTTTAGGAAATCGGGTTCGGGTTCGGGTTTGGTTTTAAGTTTGGGTTTTCAAGTTAGGTTTAGGTTTAGGTTAGGGAGTTGAGATTAGGATTAGGTGTAGGTTTAGGTTTAGGGATTTGAGAATAGGTTAAGGTTTAGGTTTAGGAAATCGAGTTCGGGTTCGGGATCGGGTTTAGGTTTGGGTTTTCAAGTTTAGGTTTAGGTGTAGGTTGGGGAGTTGAGATTAGGATTAGGTGTAGCTTTAGGTTTAGGGATTTGAGAATACATTTAGGTTTTAGGTTATTGGGTGAGGTTTAGGTTCTAGGTTTAGGTTAGGACATAGGTTTAGGTTTTAGGCTTAAGTTTAGGTTATAGGTTTAGGTTTAGGTTATAAGTGTAGGTTATAGGTTTAGGTTTAAGATAGGTTATAGGTTAAGGTTTAGGGAAGGTGAGAATAGGTTAAGGTTTAGGTTTAGGAAATCGGGTTCGGGTTCGGGATCGGGTTTAGGTTTGAGTTTTCAAGTTAGGTTTAGGTTTAGGTTAGGGAGTTGAGATTAGGATTAGGTGTAGGTTTAGGTTTAGGGATTTGAGAATAGGTTAAGGTTGAGTTCAGAAATCGGGTTCGGGTTCGGGATCGAGTTTAGGTTTGGGTTTTCAAGTTTAGGTTTATGTTTAGGTTAGGGAGTTTAGATTTGGATTAGGTGTAGGTTTAGGTTTAGGTTTAAGAATTTGAGAATAGGTTAAAGTTTAGGTTTAGGTTTAGGTTTAGGTTAAGGTTTAGGTTTAGGATATATAGCTATAGGTTTAGGGAATTGAAAATAGGTTAAGGTTTAAGTTTAGGAAATCGGGTTCGGGTTCGGGTTTAGGTTTGGGTTTTCAAGTTTAGGTTTAGGTTGAGTTAGGGAGTTGAGATTAGGATTAGGTGTAGGTGTAGGTTTAGGGATTTGAGAATATATTTAGGTTTTAGGTTTAAGTAATAGGTTATAGGTTCAGGTTTAGGTTTAGGTTAAGGTTAAGGTTTATGTTTAGATTTAGGTTATAAGCTATAGGTTTAGGGAAATGAGAATAGGTTAAGGTTTAGGTTTAGGAAATTGGGTTCGGGTTCGGGATCGGTTTTAGGTTTGGGTTTTCAAGTTTAGGTTTATGTTGAGGTTAGGAGTTGAGATTAGGATTAGGTGTAGGTTTAGATTTAGGGATTTGAAAATAGGTTAAGGTTTAGGTTTAAGAATTCGGGTTCGGGTTTGGGATTGGGTTTAGGTTTGGGTTTTCAAGTTTAGGTTTTGGTTTAGGTTAGGGAGTTTAGATTAGGATTAGGTGTAGATTTAGGTTTAGGTATTTGATAATAGGTTAAGGTTTAGGTTTAGGAAATCGGGCTCGGGCGGAATACGGTTTAGGTTTGGGTTTTCAAGTTTAGGTTTAGGTTTAGGTTAGGGAGTTGAGATTAGGATTAGATGTAGGTTTAGGTTTAGGGATTTGAGAATACATTTAGGTTTTAGGTTTAGGTTTAGGTTATAGGTTATAGGTTTAGGTTTAGGATTAGGTTAAGGTTTAGGTTTAGGTTATAAGCTATATGTTTAGGAATTGAGAATAGGTTAAGGTTTAGGTTTAGGAAATTTGGTTCAAGTTCGGGATCGGGTTTAGGTTTGGGTTTTCAAGTTTAGGTTTAGGTTTAGGTTAGGGAGTTGAGATTAGGATTAGGTGTAGTTTTACGTTTGGGGATTTGAGAATACATTAGGTTTAGGTATAGGAAATCGAGGTTCGGGTTCGAGATCGGGTTTACGTTTGCGTTTTAGGTTTAGGATAAGGGTTTAGGGATTGATTCGGGTTTGGGATCGGGTTTAGGTTTGGGTTTTCAAGTTTAGGTTTAGGTTTAGGTAAGGGAGTTGAGATTAGGATTAGGTGTAGGTTTAAGTTTAGGGATTTGAGAATATGTTATGGTTTAGGTAAAGGAAATCGGGTTCGGGTTCGAGATCGGGTTTACGTTTGGGTTTTAGGTTTAGGCTAAGGGTTTATGGATTTAGATTCGGGTTTGGGATCGGGTTTAGGTTTGGGTTTTCAAGTTTAGGTTTACCTTTAGGTTAGGGAGTTGAGATTAGGATTATGTGTAGGTTTAGGTTTAGGTTTAGGGATTTGAGAATACATTTAAGTTTTAGGTTTAAGTTTAGGTTATAGGTTATAGGTTTAGGTTTAGGTTTAGGTTAAGGTTTAGGTTTATATTATAAGCTATAGGTTTAGGGAATTGAGAATAGGTTGAGGTTTAGGTTTAGGAAATCGGGTTCGGGTTCGGGATCGGGTTTAGGTTTGGGTTTTCAAGTTTAGGTTTAAGTTTAGGTTAGGGAGTTAAGATTAGGATTATGTGTGGGTTTAAGTTTAGGTTAAGGTTTAGGTTATAGGTTTAGGGTGTAGTTTAGGTTAAGGGTATGGTCCCTGCAAATACAGATATAAACACGGCCTGTCCAAATAGTCAGGCCCCTCCAATGCTTTCCATAGGAGATGGACAGCCTCATCATGGTCATAATAGCGGTTCTCACCTTCCAAGGACCCCTGCTCATCCGGATAGCTCCGACGCACATCTGGGTCTACTCAATTAATTTCGACCAAATACATAAACACAGCCTATCCAATTGGCAAGGCCCCTCCAATGCTATTCATAGGAAATGGACAGCTTCATCATGGTCATAACAGCGGTTCCCACCTTCCAGGGACCCCTGCTCATTCGGATAGCTCCGACGCACATCCGGTTCTACTCCATTAATTTCGAACAAATAGATAAACACAGCCTGTGCAAATGGCCAGGCCCCTCCAATGCTGTCCATAGGAAATGAACAGCTTCATTATGGTCATAACAGCGGTCCCACCTTCCAAGGACCCCCGCTCATCCGGATAGCTCCGACGCACATCCGAGTTTGCTCCATTAATTTTGAGCAAATACAGAAACACGGCCTGTCCAAATGGCCAGGCCCTTCCAATGTTGTCCATAGGAAATGGACAGCTTCATCATGGTCATAACAGCGGTTCCCACCTTCCAGGGACCCCCACTCAAAATCCAGATAGCTCCGACGCACATCGGGTTTGCTCCATTAATTTCAAGCAAATACATAAGCACGGCCTGTCCAAATGGCCAGGCCCCTCCAATGCTGTCCATAGGAAATGGACAGCTTTATCATGGTCATAACAGCGTTCCCACCTTCCAGGGACCCCCGCTCAATATCCAGATAGCTCCGACGTACATCCGGGTCTGCTCATTTAAATAAAATGGATTATCAAGATCATTTAAATAAAATAAGGTCCAATCAACAATCTGACCTGGAGGATTTTGTTAGCATTGTTGACGGCACCTCGAACCTTATTTTAGGGCCTAGAGATTTAAAATTAGATACAAAAATTAGAAAAACTAAAGAAATTTAAGTAAGATAGTTATAGTCCATGTGAATGAGCACAAGTATGCACCAACATATGAATTCTAAAAAGCTATTGCATATCACAAAAAAAAAAATAATAAATAATAAATAAAAAAATTCTTGTGTTTGGATATTCAACAAAATGGGTTAGAATGAATTCATTTGCCTAATTCATGGAAACCTTGCATTTGGATATTCAACAAAATTGAATTGTAATATTTCAATTCAGTTCAATAAACTCAGATTTCTGAGAAGGATTTAATGGTTTTAAATCCATGGTTTTCTGGAAAAGGTCCATTTCCTAGACGTTAAATTCAACGGGGAAAGTAAGATGGTTAATATTACTTTTCACAGTGCAAAGTTTCAGTTATGTCTCTTCTTTACCTTCCATTTTCTTCTTAACAAGAAAATCCATATTTACTAATATTCCCATTTTTCTATTCTTCAAAAGAATGAGTTCGGACTCTGAAAGCGTCGGCTCCAACACTCGTACTTTCAGCCCAAACCCTAACCAAGGACTCCAAAATTACCAAATACTCATAAACATTCATTGCAAGCATTTTCTGTCTATGTGCATAATATTATTGGTGTAGCCAATCCCAATTAGTTGGTATAAGGCTTAGATGATGGTGCTGATGACTAAGCATCCATATATCTTGTAAGATTCATCTAGAATAAAAGTTCTCAATATGCATCTTTTATGAAAGTACAATGTACCAGACTAGAAAGGAAACACAGAAGTAATAGAGAAGTCTATGTTACATCAAGTAAAAAGATTAAAATTAACCATGCTTAAAAAAAGAGCACTCACACATTCTTCAAGCCTTGTTGTTGAACAAAATCTAGACATTGTTTCACAAGCTGCACCAGATCGAAATTTGTTAAAGCATGAAAGTTGCTTTCACCAATTAAAAAGAAAAAAGAAATATTTTCCTTCTTATTTATTTCCATCCCAAGAAAATTCCCAATTTTACATCTCGTAGCCACTTTAAACAGAAACAAACCATTTCCAGCATTATAATCACCAGAATGATTATAGGGTTGAGAATTCAATGGAACTACAGTGCATGTACATCAAGAAAACATTTACTAAATAAAAAATTCCAATTTATCAGTAAGGTCCAATTTATTAGTCAGATACATCCAGCTAGACCAAATACTGCTTCTTCTTTTTTTTTTTTTTTTTTCTAGATTGAAACAGGGTAGATAGTTGATGATCTTTTCATATATAACCAATGTGACATATGGAGAGATAGGACTTATAATTATGCCATGTGCCTCGCTCAAACATCTCCTAACAAATTTTCTTTCTAATACAACAAAAAAGCTCATCACTTGTCCATCCTCTGTTCATGAAACAAAATGAAGCTTCTTCTTGAAACAATGCTGGGTTTCAAAATCAATTTGAAAACACTATATATAAGCATGTTTTGCATAAATGATAAAAGCCATATATATAAGATCTTGATGTCACCAAAGAATATATCAAAATCAATTTGAAGGCACTGTGGATAAGTGCATTTTGCAGATAAGTATGATAAAAGGGTGTGAAATACCTACAGAGACTGTCCACACATCACACGAACATATCATGATAGTTTTACATTCAAATAAACCATTCCATTCATCCATTAATTAGATGGATCTAGCAACTATAGCTAGTAATGAAGGCTTGCACATTCAGTTCCAAGTAATCATATACAACAAATATATAGGAGACCATAGGTACCTGCATATAACATAGTGGTAAGAGTAATGGAAAAGAAGTAAAACTAGTAAGTAGTAATCCCATGAAATAGGACACCCTTCTACAACCTAAAAACTCTCTTTTATAAGAAAGTGTGTGTGAGGTATAGAGATAGGATATACCCTAGAGAGAGAGAGAGAGGTTTACCTTGACAACTACTGTAAACATCTCCCTTAAACTGCACTTCCTGAACCAACGGACACTCACACACCCTTCCACAGAATGTATCTTGAAGAAACAAAGCAACTATCAGCATACATGGAAACATCTCAACTTGTATGCTGGGCTAATTGTACCCTTTAATACCTTACAACCAGTAATGTCAAGTGCGACCTTGACTTCCCAAAGAACCACCATTATAGTTCAAACACTCGTTTGTCTGAATTTTGTGAAGTGTGAACTGACAACATTCATTTGAAAATTTAGCTGAAAAAAAAATATAAAAATAATAGAAAATGAGACGCAAAAATCTGATCTAAGGCATGCGTTTGTACATTTAATGATTCTACATGTATTCCAACCATCCACACTCAAAAGAAGAAGAAAATTTTGGTAAGCTTCTTTCAAACTTAAAATCTTGGTAAGCTTCTTTTGAGAAGTATTTATCTAAAACTCTAGAAAAGAACTTCCCAAAAGAATTTTAGAAAACTCCGCCAAGAACTATTTATCTGGATCTATGAAAGAACCAAAAAAGAGAGATCATGACCATCTAGTTCCCTAGAAAGCATGAAACAACTCACAATGCCATTCCCTTAAAACCATGACAGAACCAAAACTAATCAACAAAAAAAAAATAAAAATGATTGAAGAACCACTCTAGCACAAGCAACCCCCCTTCTTTGAAGAAACTAATGACAGATTCAGTTTCAAAGATGGTAACTCATGCTTAATGAATGAATATCATATTCCTTATGTAGCAATATCTACAAAAATCTTATTGGAGTTGCTTGTTGTCACAAACCCTTGGCTGGGTAAAGCGTGCTATATAAAACCATCTTTGTAATAACCTTCTTCTTGGTTTTTGTACCCTTTTGCTGCTGTTATGAGTACCAGCTACTGTTAGCTACCCATACCAACAACTGTCATTCATCATTACATGCTCCATTCCATTGTTCTTCATTCATCATTTTAATTAAAAAAATTGAGACCTATATTTTGAACTACAATTGTACATAGCAATTGGAAGTTGAAAGAGGCCCAAATATAACAATGATGATACTTTGAATTGAGTGGGTCCCCAAATAAATAGACCAGTCTGTACAAATTGTACAGATTGGATTATCCTATAGATCCAACTGGCGAGCTTTTCCCATGCTGTAATCCATTTAGAAGTCATTAGATAGGATAGATAAGACAACCCAATTGGTGATATCATCTACAATAGCATCAAAGGGACAATGTCCAGTCCTGCATGAAAATGGTAGAATTAATAGAACCAAATGCACTTGCATTTACAATCTTAGGAAAATAATAATAATAATAATAAATGAAGAATACTAGTATTCAGGCATCATTAGATAAGAATATAGATACACAAATCTACATTACACATACTCTCTCTTTCTTTCTTTTCTTTAAAAATGAGAAAGTTCTTCTCTTTTACTTACCCCTGTGCCTTTGCTAAGGTAAAGTCCACCACCACGCACTAGAAGCCAAAGACCACCATCAGCCCTCTATCCCATATTCTGAATTCTCCGTGCAACTGCTCTATTGTGTGGTTGTTAGAATGGCTGCAAAATATGAGAATTACATAAGAATCTTCACGACTTCTTGTTTAGTATAAAGACCTGGCACTTTCTTAATATTGTTTCATGACTTCTTGATTTCTTTTCTTATTTTCATTTATCAAATATATGTCCATTATCATGCACCTTCATGAATAAAGAGAGGAAGAACGAAATTTGGGATACATCTATTCACCCCAGATGCAACAACAGAAAGTGACTAACGTTGATTCTATATTTGAAATATCAACGCAAAGGGAAATCTAGGGAAATTTCTGTTATAAATTGTTGCTGTCTTTGATCTGGATGAGATTAATGGCATTGATATTTCATATGTAAAAGGTATGATCAATCCAAATAACCAGTAACAAGAGAGATTGCATTATGTAAGTTCTACCATTCAAATACAAAAGAATTACTATAAGACCAAATCCCAATCTCTTTCAAATTTGAAAAATTTTCACTTGTAACCAACCACATCATCAAGTAGTTGAAAAATAGCAAGAACACATAAAAAGAAAAAAAACGGAATAATCATCCAACCAATCTTACAAAAAAAGGCATGATGGGACATTGTAGGCGGTAAATTCAAAAAATGAAATAAGGAAATACAAGCCTTTTAATCATCCCATCAAAAAATGGTAACAATACAAAAACAACAACAACACAATTCACACCTCCATTGCATGGCAAAAAAAGAAAAAAAAAAATGAAAGGTATGAACATTAAATCCCCATAAAAGCAAAGAATAAATCTAAGAAGAGAAACTAAAAGGAGTCAACCCATCACTCTCTATTGAAAAATATAGGTCATAGAACAACCGGCCTCAATCTCTATGTAGCAAGCAATGAAAAAGCTAGCCCCACAACAATGAGTAAATGGGTGAAAATGAAATTAGATGCTATCATAGCTAGAATAACTCAATCTCTAACAAAAGCATGCCTAAAAGGTTACACCAAAGAACATTCCATAACTCAAAAAAATAATAATAAAAATAAAAAATGAAAAATGAAAAACAAAAAATAAAAAAAAAAACAAAAACAAAACAAAACCATAAAAATTCAAGGACAAATAATAGAAAAACATGAAAAACTAAAGGCCAAAACCAATTATCACCAACTGGAAATATCAAAAAGTCCCAAAAATACTAACCAAAAGAGAAATTCAAGAAAATTTTTGACTAACAAGTATCAGAACCTACTTCAACTAGTATCATTAAAGAGATCATTTCCTAAACACCCAACATGAAACAAAAAATACAAAAAATCGAACCGTCCATGTGCCTAAATGAGGCATTGAGAAAACAACAAATCCACATCCAATGTGAAAAGGCCAAAGACTAGATGGCTGTGATCTTTCAATTTGTGAGAATCTAGGGAACAAACATCCAATTCCTCGGCCCCATGATTTGTATAACGGGCCTTAGTTACTACTAGTGGAGCCCATCACTTAGCATTATGAGCCCCCACATTTTGCATATAGATGGTTAAGGGGAATAGAGTAAGAAGAGGACAACACTAGTCCACCCAACAATCAGACCTGTTAAAAAGAGAAACCCAGAGATGATTGAGAAAAAAATGGTCCCTAATATGAGAAATCAAGATCCTCCAATCAGGGCAATTTTTGGAGCGAGTTCCATCCAATTGGGCCAATGGCCTAGATCACCGAACCATGGCTCCCACTTGCCACAGTGAGAAGATGTGGGCCCCACAAATCGCTCTATCAACTCACCCTTAAAAAAAAAATAATAATAAAAAAGGAATTTTCACATTTGCTCAACTAAGAGGATCACAACACCACCACCAAAGCATCATCGAATCAATACAAAAACTCCATTAAACACTAAGCAATAGAAAAAGAATATTCATTTGGAAGAAAACCCAAATCACGGTTTTTCCTTTCTTGCCTTCCAAAATAACTCAAACCGAATTTTGCCATCCAAACGCATCCGTATAACTATCTGTATAAATCAATGCAAGTTCTTACCTCAAGTTCTATTGGTATACTAAGCCCAAACGAGTACTAAAATGGGAAAAGGAGATAAAAAGGATACGGACCGCTCTTACGATGATTTCCATCCCTTGACCGATTGGGTCCGAGAGGAAGGACACGATACCATCTTCCTCAATCTGCCCGTTACCATACATAATGGGATCGGTGATTCCAATGGTGTGGCCCACATGATGGATGGATAGATCCGATCGTAGTGGAATACATCATAGTGGGACCACATAAAACACATCATGGTGGGTCCGATCAGTGAGGAAAGAGAAGCTCACCTATTTTAAGACATTGATCCATGGAAGATGGCGCTGTCGATGGTGAAGGAAGATGCCACTGCTCGAGGCGATGGAAGATGCTGGCGAGAAGATGTCGCGGCTTGAAAATGGAAAAATAGAAATGGCGCTCGCAAATCCTCTTCTAAATAAGATAACTCTTTCAAATCTGAAACGGTGTGTGTTTAGCATTGTTTATAACAAAAGAACCTGTTAATAGTCATACATGCAAGAGGGACCATTTTCTGGATGGTTAAGATTGTATGATATAAGAAAATTAAAAATATTAAACATTTACAACTAGAAGGATTATTTGAATGGTCTGGATAACTCTATATCATTACCATTGTTTTCATGAACGAGTCACCACTATTTTACATTTTGTACAAAACTCACTGTCTTTTTACAAAACAAAAAATGGTAAATATAGCTTTAGAAAGGGGAGGGCTCTATGGGCCCCATCATGATGGATATGTTTCATCCACACCATCCATCCATTTCTCAACTTCATTTTGAGTTATATCACCAAAAATTGGCCCTAATTAAGTCTCTGGTGGACCACAAAATGAGAAAAAGGTGGACAGTTGGACGTCCACCATTCAAAATGTGTGGTGCACCGACAAATAATTGAATTTTGGCTACGACTTTTATTTGACATCCAATCTGTTGATTTGGTCACACAGGACCAGATGAGGGGAAAAAAATCAGCTTAATCCAAAACTTTTATGGCTATTGATCATATTTTTAATGGTCGATGCTCAGTCAACACTGTTTCCTGTAATGTGGTCCACTTGAGATTTGCATATATCTCATTTTTGGTCTCATATTGTAAAATTACCTATAAAAATATATGGACGGCATGGATGAAACACATACATCATGGTAGGAGCCATAGAGCACCGGCCACTTGTCATTAGCTGGTGTGAGGGGGAGTAGTCAATCCGCTCCTAAAAGTACGGACGCGGATTTCTTGCGAAAGTTCCTGCGCAAGATTCTATATGGGGGCCGCTATGATGTTTGTGAGAAAGCCACTCTGTCAATCCATTTTTAGAGTTCATTGTAGTACATGCCACCAAAAATGAGGAGGATCAAAAACTCAAGTGGGCCACACGAGAGGAAACAATGGAGATTTAGTGACCACAGTTGAAACATTTATATGGCCGCAAAACTTTTGTATCAATTTAATTTCTTGGCTTTTTCACTTCATCACAGTGAAAATGACCTTATAAACGGTTTGGATGGAATATAAACATCAAGGTGGATCCAGGGAAGGTTTCAACAGTAGGAATTCCTTTCCCCACTGTTTCAGCAAGTATGGCCCACTTGAGTTTTTGATCCTAATCATTTTCGGTCTCATGTCCTAAAATGAGCTCAAAAATCGAATGAACGGGTTGGATTTTAACAAACATCACACTGGGCCCCATCCAGAATCCTTGCGCAGGAACTTCTTGCGAAAGGCTTTCGCAGGAACTTCCTGCGCCGCGTCCCAAAAGTACAGAGTAAATCTTATGGGGCCTACCATGATTTATTCATTTTATCCACTCCATCCATCCATTTTAACATATAATTTTATTACATAAGCTAAAAAATGAAGCCTACAAAAATCTGAAGTGAACCACATCATAGGAAATAGTATAAACTAAACGTCTACCATTAAAAAAATTTGGGAGGCCACTGAAGTTTTGGATCAAGTTGATATTTTAGTTTTCCCTTCATCCATGTATTTGTGATCTATTGAATAGGTTGGATGACAAATAAAAATCATTGTAGGACAAAAAATGAGGTATATCCCAATCTCAACTGGACCACATTATAGGAGAAAACTATGTTGAATGAGTGTCGACCATTAAAAAGGGCCATATAAAGTTATGGATCAATCTGATATTTGTTTTGCCCTTCATCTGGGCCTGTATGACCTAATCAACAGATAGGATGTCAAATAAAAAGTACGGTGGGCCTTAGGAGGGTTTTAATGGTGGATATGCAATCACTATTGTTTTCATGAGGTGTGGTCCACCTGAGATTTATATCCCTCTCATTTTTGGTATCAGGCCCTAATATGATTTGTAAAAATGGATGGACAGCATGGATGAACACATACATCATGGTGGGACTCATAGAGCATCGACCAACATCCAAAAATGGTTACTCGCCTCGATCATACTACATATGAGAAAGATATTGGGCAAACAAGATTGATAACCAATTTGAATGAATTTTGATTTAAACATCTGAAGTTATTTACTCTTCAATTTGAACCGATTAGATTGTCCAGAAAGATATTGGGCAAACAAGATTAATATATATATATATATATAACTTTTGTTGCCTTTAGAAGTTTTTAATGGTGGACATCACTGTCCCACTATTTTTTGTGCTAGGGTCCACTGGAGCTTTGGATTTAACTCGTTCTTTCGATACTGCCCTAAAATGATCTCTCTAAATGGATGGAAGGTGTGGATATAAAACATACATCATATGGTGGGGCAAAAAATGAGAGGTATATAAATATCAAGTGGACCACACCGCATGAAAACAATAGTGATTGGATATCCATCATTTAAATCCTTGTAAGGCCCACTATACCATTTATTTAGCATCCAATCTGTTTATTAGGTCAGACATGCCTAGATGAAGGGGGAAAAGCAAAAATCATCTCGATCCAAAACTTTTATGGCCTCCAATATGTTCCCCTTATCTTAGGTGTGGTCCATTTAATCTTTGGATATGATTCATTTGATATATATATATATAGACACACACACACGATTTCGAGTAATGTTTCGGATCGAGTCACACACACACACCCGAATTGGAGTCAGGTTTCGGATTGAGTCGAGTCTAACCAAATCGAGTTTCAGGTCAAGTCAGGTCGAGTTACTAGATAACTCGAACTCGACTTGGTTTGAGTTCGGATTAGGTGAAGCCTACTTGGTTCGAACCGACTCACTATTTGGTTCAAATTGAGTTGGGTCTGAACGAGTCGAGTTAGTCGAGTCATCTCCTGCCCAGCTCTACTACTTACTAAAATAGTCTCATGTCAAATGTCTTGATTCATCAAATATCATACATCATATCCCACTAACCACTAACTTTAATTCTAATATATGTGACCCAATGCATTTATGTTGGTATGATAAAATTAAAAATATCTCAAAATATATGCAATGTTTTAAACACATAAGAATTTTATTATCCACTTGCATACATATGCAATGTTTTAAACACAATCCAGAACGCACGTTGGGACCAACCTGACCCGAAATTGACCACCAATGCGGGCCATTGCTTGTACTTCAAAAAAAAAAAAAAAAACACTGTAACCATTAGGTTATGCTGATTCTCTATTTTGTGTGGATCTTAAATGAAGCAGAATTACAACCTAAAATTGACAAAAATAGTTTTAAAAGATTACTTATGACAAAAAAATAATAATAATAAAAATAAAATAAAAACTAAAAAATAAAAACAAAAGATATCACACCTGCTTTCAAATCACTATTAATTTGAAAACATACGACTCATCTCTATTTGACCTAAAACAGTACTACTTCACATGCCTTAACATGGATGCAGTCCATTTAATCTTTGGATATGACTTATTTGTGTATATATCTAAAGGCCACAAAACTTCTATATCAAGATGATATTTGTGGTATCAATTTGATCTTTGTAGTTTACCTTCATATAGATCTTCTTTACATTATCAACAAGTTGGATTGCAAATAAACATTACTAAAATCTTACGATGGGCTTTTTATAATTTTTAATGGCGAGGTACTATATTATCATTCTTTCCAGTGGTGTGGTCCACTTAAGATGCAAAATCTACACAATTTTTTATACCCGACCCAAAAATGGGTTAGAGAAACATATATAGGGGCGGCAAGGATATACAACACATCATCAAAATCTCGCTTTTGTTATCTAACTTTTTAATTTTTTTTGTCAAAATATAAAATCTAGTTTTCTTTTTTAAAAAATATATTTTTTCACAATTTTGTTTAATTTTTAATATTTTCTTTTTCAAAATATCATTTTTTTATCGAAATTTTTTTTTTCAAAGTTATCAACATTATTCAAAGTTCTTAATTTTTTTTTCAAAATTTTGATTTTTATAAAATCACAATTTTTTTTTTATAAATATTGTTAATTATTTTTTCTAAGCTTCTTAACTATTTTTTTTTCGAAATTCATAAATTTTTTGGTTGGTAAGGACCTAAGCATTAAAGACGGTTAAGGACCGTCTCTAATGCAGACGGTCTTTAACGGTCTCAGATGACGACTATAAGATCGCTAAGGACCGTCTCTAATAGAGACGATCATTGACAGTCTCTAATAGAGACGGTCCTTGACAGTCTCTACTAGAGACGGTCTTTCACAGGGAAATAAGACGGCTAACGACAGTCTCTAATAGAGACAGTCTTTGACAGTCTCAAACTATAATTAAAAGACGGCTAAGGACCGTCTCTAATAGAGACGGTCTTTGACAGTCTCTAATAGAGATGGTTTGAGACCGTCTCTAATAGAGATGGTCTTTGACAAGGCTATATAAGACTGTTACGGACCGTCTCTAATAGAGACGGTCTTTGACATCTCAGATTACAGGTAAAAAACGGCCAATGACCGTCTCTAATGCAGACGGCCAATGACCGTCTCAGATGACAGCGTATAAGATGGTCAAGGACCGTCTCTAATGCGGATGACTAATGACCGTCTCAGATGACCGTATATAAGACGGTCAACGACCGTCTTAAATGGTATTTGGACGTTCAAATTTTTAAGACAATATTAAGGACGGTCAGGGGCCGTCTAAAATTTTAGAGACGGTTTACGGCCGTCTCTAAAGCGTCTTTAAACCAAGCAATTTAAGAGACGGTCCAGAACCGTCTCTAAATCCGTCATTTTTTTTCACTTTTCACGTAGTGATGGGGCAAGATCATCAATCGCTGTGACCCTTGAAACCATGGCCTGGGTCGTCTGATGGATAGACGTAGTTGACGAACGATGGATGTCAACCTCGTCTGAATGTGCAGCGAGATGAACCGCATGAGATTTTCTGGCAGGCCGCAATTGTGCACTAGTCGGTCCAAAGTAACTCTCCCAACAGGAAACCGTTTCCCTCCAATTCTTGAATGCCCGGTGTCTCCCTCCATTGAATCCCTCTACCTCTAGCCTAGCATCGTCCCACGTCAGATAAATGCTTGGTCGACGACCCACGAGAACAACATAGTACTTCTCTTTTGCCATCTGCATTGACATGTGCATTATTGGCATGAGATTGGTGCAGTAGGTCAAAATGTGCATTTACTAATTACGAAAAATTGTCCCATGACAAAAAAAAAAAAAAAAAAAATCTTCAAGTGAAAGATTTGAATTTCAAATAACTGATTGTACGTACCCTTTGTCCATACGATGTGTGTGGCTTTATCTATGTTAATGTGGTCAGCAACAAGCATGCGAAAGCATATTTATAAACTATATTAAAGTATTAAAACAAAGTATTCTCACACCTTTCAAATTGGTATACACTGTATACCAATTGTCTCAATCCAAAATATTCAAACGAAAAAAAGTAAAATAGTCACCAGCGTATAAAAAAGTTATTACATTCCCATAAAATAATAGATCATTAGAACGATGGGTAACAACATGTCAAACCGACCCAATTCCTGCATCACTAAAGTTCTCGTGGAGTGTTCTCTTTAACCACTCGATGTGCCTCTCGGGTCGGAGACTGACAAAGAACGATGCCAGCTTCTTGTCCCTCCTCAACAGCTGACCAACTTCGATAAACTCTGAGTTGGTCAACCCTTGCACCTCTTCAAGAACATCAAGTACCTTACTAGTATGATTGACCTCTTTGCCTAGGCTAAAATCACGTATAGCCTCTACAACGGTATTAAGAGAGGTGTCGAGTACATCGCAGGGACGAGGAGGTCGCATATGTTTCTTTAATGCAGAACCACCTCGGCTACTATCAAAATCAGGAGTCCAAGTAGGAGTACGCTATTGTTTCCGTGTCTTTCCATCGATGGAGTCTCTGATGAAAAATTCCTGTTAGATGAGTCCGCTACGTGGTCCTCAGAGAGGTCAATGGTATCCTCAAAATCATCTTCAGCATCTCTCCAAGCCTCACTGAGATCGCGATAAATTTGAGAGGATGACGTTGCCATAGTCATACTACTCTGCACATATCGTCCCGTTGCTTGATCGGACCAGACGATAACCGCAAGGACATCCATTCTATGAATTATTTTGCCACGGAGATGTGTAGCATGCGTGTGAGACTGCAGTTCAGTAATTAAAGATTTAAGTGACGAAAAATACATATGATAAATGGGTTTGTGAATGTGTTTTGGAATATGCACGCTGTATAAACCATACCTTAAGGTATTCCTCCCAGACCTCATCCGGGGCCGTAACCACCATGCGTTCACTATCTCATCCAAACCCACTAGTCGCCAGCATGTCCCTCACAGCAATATATTCGCGCTTGTAATACCTCAACTAGTTCTACACATTCTGCTAGTTGACGAGTATGTCTGTATGCTTCACGACCTCTTCTGTTGCTGCTTGGTAGGCTTCCCTCTTGAAACCATTATTTGCCTTACGTCCCAATATAACTTGTTTTAACAATGTGTCTAAAAGAACTTGATCCATTTCGGCACTCCATTTAATCTTAGCCACTCGAGATAAGGGCTCGGCAAGGGATTTGACGGTCTTCCCACGTGGCGAACTTCAAGTTGGCATCACAGGTGTCTTAGCCGATGATTGCGTCGGTGTCGACCTATCATTAGATCTTAGGTCTGTCATCTCGCCTATGCATGCAGCATGTGTCAATTACATATGAATTATGTCTAATCTCAACCTTTTTCGTTGTGATATTGGATGATTGTTGATCAAAAATTTTGTTCATACATTTGCAAATTATCTAAAATTCCATTGTCAATTACTTAATATTACGATTACCTAAGTATTGTTCTTCTTTAACATGTAAAATTGTAGAATCATAAAGAAAAGTAATGGAACTATATACTCCTACCGTTTAGGTGCGCATCTGCCCACATTCGAGAAGCAATATTATCCCACACTCGAATCCAAGCATCTTTTTTTTATTGAGTAACACGTAGCAACCATTACCTCTCATCATTTGTTGACACCTTATGCGGTGTTGGGTTACTCTCTTCTACAGGAGACGATATATCAGCATAATGTGAATTGTCACGAGACTCATGTACGGCTTGTATGAAATTGTGTCACACACAACAAGCTACAACAATTTTAACTTGTATGTGTAACTCATACTGAATTATCTTCTTCAATATGGGAAATCTGTTTTTCACTACACCAAAGCACCACTCGATTGCATTGCGTAATTGTACATGTCGGTAATTAAATAGCTCCTTCATGTTAGCAGGCGCGCTCCCGGTTCGATACTCTTGTAAGTGGTATCGCACGCCCCGGTATGGAGCCATAAAACCGGGTGAATGCACATATCCAGCATTGACAACATAAAATTTCCCTTCACAGTTGAATCAATGTCCATCAAATGGAAACTCAAATATTTCTCAAGCATTAAATGGATGGGTAATCTTTAAAAATCTAACCAGTACCATGTAGGACATGTAATGGATTATCTGTTCAGGTTAGAGAGTTATGTAGCACAGTTGCATCCGAAGCTTAACCCTCCCAACCGGCCAATACATAAAGAAAATTCATGTCAAATGAACATGCCGCGAGTACATTTTGTGAGAGGAATCCTTTCCGATTGCGAAAGTTCGCATGATTCATAGCCTGGACCTGAGCGGGTATGTCTTTCCCGTCAATTGCACCAACAAAATCCTAGATGCATTTCATCAAATTTCTTTTAGTGTAAGATTTGTTATTAGGGGTATGAGAACAACAACGTACATATACATTGGCTATCAATAAAAATGATATCTGAAAGTATGGACCCCAACTGATATTTCTTTGAATCTCATATGGTGTTTCTGAACCTGACTATTTAACAAACTCTGGATATAATGATATAATCACGTCCAATACACCATTAAAGTGACAGTTAACGGTTTCGCCTGATCGAATAAATTTGTGCCCTATGACCCGATTGCGAACATTGTGGCCCACGGTATAGAGGAACATAACCACCTGTTCTTCTAGACTAACATGATGAGTGCCGTGCAGAGGCGTCTTCTCACGAAGTGTAATACACAACTCGAAGAAAGAATCTCGACTCATCCTGAGTTGAGATAGACATTCCACGTCTGATGCCCGAATGATAAAGTTAATGAACATCGCCCGCTCATCATCTCCATGTCGCGTCGGTTGTCTCAACATGTATCGGCGACAATATTCCCCTACGGCTGCTACGCAAGCTGTCATCTCTTGCATCACAATAACCCTTTCCATCTCTTCTTCCTCATCACTAGACATTCTAGATCCATCTTCCTAATCACTAGACATTCCAGATCCTTCTTCCTCATCAATAGTCATTCCAGATCCATCTTCCTAATCACTAGACATTCTAGATCCAACTGTACACCTAAACTTAATTGGATGTTGATTGTATAAAACACATTTACATCACTGATTAGAGCTGTATTCTTTTTTCAAAGCAATCCAAATTATCCTATAAATTCTTTGACATCCAAAGCTCCAATGGACCCCCACTAAAGAAAACAGTGGGAGACTGACGCTTACCATTAAAATCTTCTATGGGCCATAGAGGTTTGAAAATCAAGCGCTATAATAATTCCAAGCACACCATCTGCCATGTACTTTATATGATGTGGCCCACTTGGATAAACAACCTCTTTTTTGTTTTTTTTTTTGGTCCAATGATCCAAGTATTAGTTCCAAATTGTTTGGGTGGTCAAGTATATGTTTCAGGTAGCCTAAAACATTCCTAGTTATTATCGTGGCCCAAACTTGGCACTGGATATTCCTAGTTATTAGTGAGATAGCCTAAAATGATCATTCCAAATGTATGGAGTAGACAATCAGGCAATGGACCAGTACATTTTAAATCTATTATCGAAAAGAATACCATTAATGGTGGTACATACTTGGATATAAGTTGCAAGTAGGCCGTGTCCGATGAATTTTTGGAAAATCAAGGTAGTAGATCCCGTAACCTGAACGTACGGAATTAAAACGGAAACTTCGGAATAAACCCTTTACAAATACATGTATATGAACATAAAATCTTCAACATGAAACCCTTTAAAACTGAAACTGAATTTGAGAATGAGTCGAAACGTGTCTTATCATGTTCAACTGAATTTGAAATCTTTAAGTAAAAATGAAACTGAAACATGGAAATAGACAGCCATAGAAGTTCACACTGTATCAGAAATATGAAACTGAAACTGAATCTGAATAAGAAGCTGAAACAGAAAGTGAAACTAAATGTAAAATTTATGGTTGTGTCCAAATTTAGCCATAATTCTGAAATTGAAACCCCACCATGAATTTGAAACCGAAAGTGAGACTGAATATAAACCTCTATAGCAGTTCCAAATTCAGATGTAAATCTGAAAATAATATCGAAAACTTAATCTGTAACAGAAACCAAAAGTGAAAGTGAAAATGTAAACATCTATGGCAGGGCCACAATCAACCTTATATCTGAAATTAAAACCGAATCAGAATCTGAAACTGAAATCGACTATGAATCTCAATGTAAACATCTATATTAGTTCAACATGAGATCTGAAATATGAAACTGAAACCGAAAATGAAACTGAGACTAAACACATAAAACAGTTCAAGGTGATTCAGATTAATATTCTTCAGGTGAACACGAAACTGAAAAATGGAAATAGATAGCCATAGATGTTCATAGTGTATCTGAAATATGAAACTGAAACTAAATCTGAATCTGAAGCTGAAACAAAAAGTGAAACTGAAAGTAAACATCTATGGCCGTGTCCAAATTCAGCCATAATTTTGAAATTGATACTGAATCTGAAACTGAAAGTGAAACTGAATATATACATCTATACCAGTTCCAAATTCAGACATAAATCTGAAAATAATACCAAAAACTGAATCTGAAACTGAAACCAAAAGTGAAAATGAAAATGTAAACATCTATGGCAGGGTCACATTCAACCTTATATCTAAAACTGAAACTGAATTAGAATCTGAAACTGAAACCGATTCTGAATCTGAATGTAAACATCTATAGCAGTTCAACATGAGATCTGAAATATGAAACAATGCGACGAAAATGAAACTGAGTTTAATTGAAACTGAGACTGAACTCATAAAGCAATTCAAGCTGATTCAGAGTAATATTCTTCAAGTGTACATGAAACTAAAACATGGAAATAGACAGCCATAGATGTTCACAGTGTATATGAAATCTGAAACCAAAACTAAATCTGAATCTGAAACTGAAAGTAAGCACATAAACCAGATCAAGCCGAATCTCAATTCTGTATCTGAATCTAATACTGAAACTTGAAACTAAAAATATATAGCAGTGCAAATAATATATGTGATCTGAAACTGATTGTGAACATGAAAATGATTCTATTCATGTACACGAGTGTATTGCAAATCTGAAACTGGAAATGAAACATGAAGCAAAACAGCTATCTCATATCAACATGAATCTCAAAACTGATATTTAAAACTAAAACTGAATTCGAAAATAAGACAATATGTATATCACAATTCAAGTGAATCTGAAAGACGAAAATGAAAATGAAACCGAAACATGAAAATAAACAGCCATAGAAGTTTGAACTGTATATGAAATCTGAAACAGTTTGAAACTGAATTTGAAACTAAGACTAAACACATGAAGTATGTCAAGCAGGATCTCAAACCAAGTTTCTAAATTTGATATTGAAACTTGAAACCACTAATATATAACAGTGCACACATGTTTACAATTCAAGAACTGAAACTGGATGGGAAACTAAGACTAAACATATACATGAGTGGATCTCAAATATGAAACCGAAACATGAAACAAGGTAGCTATACCATATGTAAATGAATCTCAAAACGTAAATTTGAAACTGAAACTGAATATGAAAATGAGAGTAAATGTATATCACAGTTCAAGTGAATTTGAAAGATGAAACTGAAAATGAAACTGATGTAGAGCGGGTCGCGGACAATTACATGGAAAAGATGGATCAGAAAAGGCCCGGTCGGCGACAGAAGTGATCTGGACCATCAGACCTTCAATCAGGCGTATCTCACAATCCGGGATGAGTTAGCCAACGTAAAATATATGATGTTGGGGTTATATGAGCTACTTTAGCCAACCAACCCCGCTACGCCAGGTTGCGATGCTCGGAATTGTGAAAAACCCCTAATTCGATGGTCGTTTTCCTGTTTCAATTTCGTTTTTACTATAAATAGTAAGTTTTAGTTTGACTATAACTCTTCATCCGTCGGGCTTTAGGAGTTGCGCCCAACGTGAAAAGAGCTTAGAATAATTAGGGGAAAGGTTTGGTGAAGCCAAATAGGACACTTACTATTTTTGGCCGAAAACCTTGCGCACTAGTAGACATCACGATCGTCTATAAATAGTAAGTTTACTATTTATAGTAAGTCACGAATTCTAGGAGTTTTAGTTGTAGTTTGATTATGATTTCTTTCCCATTGCTTAGTACCCTTATTTAAGGGGTTGTGAACTCATTTTTATGGATTCATTAATTTATTTCAAATTTATTAGAATTTATTTCTATTTTCTGCTCTATTTTCTCGTGGATTCGAGAAAGTCTCAGTGAGGAGTCCAGAGAAGTTCCGTGGATTCGAAATAGTTATCCTCTTAAGGAAGACGGTGCTCTACCTCACGTCCTCCCCTGCTTCAGAAACCGAGGGATTGGAATTCACAGTTCAATCCTCATTCATGATTGTTTAGGGATGTACATGCATATCTGAATGGATTGGATGGCTTGTAAAAAGGGTGGGCCCCACAGGCAATCTGGAAGGATTTTTATGGTGTGGCACTCCTGAATTTTCAATTGGCCTTAACTTTGGCAGCCAGTGAAACATGAGAGGGCGCATGTGATAAACAGATCAGATGCTATTTTCACATCACAGTGGGCCCCACAGATTTTTTTGGTACCACTAACAAATTAAGACTAGCAGATAGAACCGAATGAATCCAAATCTCAGGGACCATCTAATTGTTGGCCTGAGAACAAACAACTAATGGTTGGCAACTATTAGATGGCTATTAACAATCTAAATGTACTTATACAATAGGAAAAATGCCCAAATCTGAAACTTCTGAACCAAATCTACTTATTTGTGGAATGTAGAACCGTTTAAAGGAAATTGCCATGAAAAAAAATCCAAATTGACACGCCAGTATATACTACTGTTGATTAAATAGTAAGCATTTTGAGAACATTGGATGCAGTACAAAAGAACCTAGTAACCCAGTTCCATAGCTCAGTATAGGCAGACTTTGTTAAAAATGAAAAGCATCTAATTTCACAACATTTCACAAAAAACTCAAGACCCATGAAGACATTGTTGTAACAAAAATAACAGAAAAAATATATTCTTCATTTCTTGTTGTCAACAGTTAACAGACCATACACTGTTTAGAAAATAGTATTTATTTACTTCTAAAGATGAACTGGCATAGTCTTGAAGAATAAAATAGAGAACCGACATAAACCATCCATTCCATTTCATTTTCACTGTTTAAGGCATGAAAAAAGAAAAAGAAAAAAGAAAATTAGAATGAAGAAAAAAATCATTGAAAGGGGGAAATCACTTGTTCAAAAGGCTGCATAGACATAAATAAAATGGGTGCAAATCTAAAATCATATAACAAGTAAAAAGTATATGAATATAGCCTCATAATTAAACAACAGTTAAATCCGTCAAAACAACAGTCCAGAACATATTTTAATTTCCATAATAGAGGATCATAGTATAGAGGTGGCAGAAGCCCCAATTTCTAGCAAAAATAGAAAATTCAGACCAACATGCAGGTTGCGGAACCACCATTAGGAGAGCAACAACAATGAAATCCCTCAAAATACAAGTGCAGAATACATACAGGAGGCACAAGCCCCAATTCCTATCAAAAATTGGTAGTCAGACCAACATGCATGTTGCGCTGCAACTGTTAGGATATCTATGTCATCTAAAATCTATAAAATAACAAGCCAAGAACACATGCAGGATGTAAAATCCCTTATTCCTACCAGAAAATGGTACTCAGACCGACATGCATGTTGCGGAACCACTGTTAGGATATCTATAATAGTGAAATCCCTCAATTTAAAAAGCCAGGAACACATGCAGGAGGCAAAAGCCCAATTTTATATCAGAAATGAGAAGTCGGACCAGCATGCGTGAAGAAATCGAGCCTTTCAAGAAAGCATCAGGCAAGAAATTAGGAAGGAAATACGTACCTTGTCCCGATCTTCATCACCGCTAAATTACAGTGAGGAAGACGAGCACCATGGCCCAGTATTTGTACACATACCTGGTTGGCGCATCCTTCGCGCCAGAAAATTTTCTCCTGCCATCTTCCTCTCTCTTCAAGATAGCCTGCTCGCCTCCATCCCGCCGCTCCGTACGAAGGGATGGGAGAAAATTGATCAGCTCGAGAACGCAGGCGGGATGACAGCGAATCTCATCAGGATATCTTACATCCCTCGCCCATAGACTGAAACAGTGACATGAATCCCGTGGGACAGCTGACTTCCGCGAGTTATAGACCTACCCAGATAAACTCATGGGATGGACACATGGGATATCGTAATCCCATCCCTCCTTATTCCACGGGATCTGCCCGGCCAAACAAGCCCTAAAGAAACTGTTTATGTGGTAATGTGGCATACCAAGATTCTTGTATATGCACTTACATCATACTTATGTTGTGTATCATGCATACAACTATTTGTTGCGCTATAGGTCATTCTGTTAATTGGAAAACAACCCAAGATAGAGAAATGAATTGGAATATCCGCGTGTGGAGTTATGACTTTGAAAGGCATACTCTTGGAGATTTGATGCGAAAATAAAGAATTTTTCATTTTATGTTTATTTCTTTTAAATAATGATATATGAACTTGTGTTGGATATCGTCCATTAGATAATTGATACTTTGATTGAATGCATATGATTAATTAATTTAACTATTTGTGATAATTATTATGTTTATGTGTATAATATTATCTCCTCCCTATTGAGTCACGCCCTCGACTTGGCGATTGAGTCAAGTGAACTTAGGTTTCCAGAGCTGGGGTGTGACACTACATGTCTATCATACATGAGAGGCATATTCTCACTTGATGAGAACTTCGGTTGATTTCCCTTTGATGATACACATTTTGAGATTAATGCGATGACACATATTCTTACTCAAGGGAGTGAATCATCGCATGCCATGTGGCTATGTTTATTGTGTCCATTTATGAGACAACATACCAGGCACTTCTATAAGATACCAATCAAAGAGCAAATCTGTCACGAATATAGAGATGATATCCTCATCAAAGTTATCTTTCATAATCATTCCAAAATGAGAGATCTTTCTATAAACATTTAAAGAGGCAAGAATAATTGAGAAGGTTCCAAACATTGGGAGATCGGACCTTTGTCCAAGTCAACTTAGCTTAGGATTGAACCTAAGTTGGGAGAGAGAATCTCATCAATGAATCTCAAGCCGTTCATTGATTAGATTAAAAGGGACGGGAATGATGGATGAGAAGGAAAGTCTATCAGATGATAACATATTAGACAAATATAGTTTGTTTAACAATATGGAGATAGGAAGAGATGGATATTGAAGCACCTAGAAACCCCTAGAGCCGAACTTCCATCGAGATCAAGAATCTGGGAGGTTAGGATGTGATGGATCTCGTCCTTCTATTTTCTTACAACATTCTAAATTATCTCATAATGAATGTTGAAAATGCCAGATGAGGTTTGATATAGACTATCCGACACCTCTTTTATGAATCTTGGCCTAGTGGACCATCACTAGAGATATTAGGTGGTTGAGATTGATCAGGATATAACACTTGACCCGACTATCTTAATTTGAGAAATCTTAACATATTTAAGGCTAGTCTTAGGTGGGCTATGAACATCCCTGCGACATATCAACTTTGAGAGGAAGATCGAAGAAGCCGGTTGTTTGAATTTAACTGGAGTCCTTCCCATATCTAGAACAATGACGTGAGCACGAAGGATTGAGAAGCAATAAGGAAACCTTAGTAAGAGTTTATCACCTCAAAATTTTATAAATGGAGAATCGAAGAAGAGTTTGATGCCCTGCACCAAACACATCAACTTATCTTTTAATTTATATTTCATTTATATTTCTTAGTAAAGCCTACCCTGGCCTCGTTTTACATAGCTACTACATAACTGGTCCGACTACAGTTTCTTAAGAGTAGAAGTAAATTTATGCTAGCCTAAGTTGTAGAACCATGATCATCTAAGTTCTGATCTACTTGATTACACCGCCTCAATTGTCTGTTCCGATAGGCGCATTAGGTATTTATTCCTTCCCATTTTGTTTATTCATTTGCTTGTCTCATAACTTATTAATTGTTATGAGCATCATTTCCAAATATTAATAAAATCGGCAACATTTTATCTTCTTTAATTTGTATGTATATCCTTATTCTCTTGAGAAGTACATTGAACTTAAAGTGCTTGTGAAAGAATAAAGTCCTTTAGTCCCCACACTCACATCTATTGTCACATGGCAAAATAAACTCATTAAGAAGGATTAGCCGCATGTCCTTTCACAAATCCCTTCAATGGAGTGTAATATCGATGGCTGAAAAGAATCCGAATCTCAGTCCAGTCTCCAATTTTCTTGTGTCAATAAGGTAAACATGACAGTTTAGTCCTCTATTGAGTTAATAAACTCTAGTACGCACATGCATCTTACTCATACATCTAATCTACTTTTTATTTTTATTTTTAAAGGATAGCATAATCCGATTGAATAAAGAGCAATGAAAACTTTGGAGCTAACTTTACTTGCAAGTAAGTGAAATTAAATAGTCACAACTAATGATCCCTAGCGGAATACTCCATGAACCAAAAATTTACCCTTTTGATTATGGTTGTTCACGAGTTGAGCTAGCTCGACTAACTCGCTCGACTCGGATCGAGTCAGCTCGGATTGACTCAGCTTGAATGGCCAACTCGGGTGAGTCAAGTTGATTTTTTATAACTCGAGTTGAGTTCGAGCCGAGTTCGACCACAGGGCATTTCAACTCAACTCGAAGCTCGAACTTAAGCTCGACTCGACTCGTTTAATAATCATATTAATTTATATATGTATGTATGTATATATATATATAAGTCACTCAAACATCCGACCCCACCCAACCCTAGCAAGCAGTCCCTTTCCCTTTCTTCTCTTTCTCTACCAGCCGCAGGCCCACCCAGCGCCCGACCAGCAGAAATCCACCGAACCACCACCACCGGCCCATGACCAACACGCTACCTGCCTATTGCCTACCCACTCAATCTCGCTGAGCGAAGAAGACCGCACGACTGCGCGCCCAATCCCGACTCGGTTAACACTTACCTGTCTCTTGTCACATCCATGCCTTTAGTTTAAGAAATTACTCTCTTTTTTTTGTTTGGTTTTCCCATCTCATAGTTTCTAAATCATCATCTTTTTTGCCTTTTTTTCTAAATCATCTAATGCAACCATGATTCGGATTTGGACATGGTTGAGCAATTAGAGAAGGATTAAGAGGATGAACGACTACTCTTGTTACAACACCAGGTCCCTGTAACAAGGAGATGGAAATGCAATAAGGATTTTGAGAAAAAATGAAATTGGGTTTCATTGAAAGTTAGACCTGAGGAATTATACGGTTGGATAGTTGGTTTTTAAAAGTGGGGCCCATGGTTTAACAGTCTAGATTATTTTTATCTGGTCTGGTGGTGGATGGGTCACAATATAAGAATCTCCTTGGGAGAATCCTACCATTACTGGTTGCAGATAGTTTAGAAAGGGTGAAAAGATCACATGCATGCGTTTGAGCTGTGGACCCCATTCATGATGTTTATGTAGAATCTGAACCATTCAATAGTTGAGATTCTTCATGGGGCACCATACATGCTAAGAATCATCTCCATCAAAATCTAGATGTTTATGGCTTAGTAATGGTGGCATGTGATATGAGACATTTAATTTGTATTTTTTCCCCAAAAATTTAATAAGTTAATATATGAAAAAGCTCGAGTTCAACTCGAGGTAAACTCGACTCGACTCAAACCACTAGCTTGACAACTTTGGCAAACAAGCCAAGCTTCAATGTTGAGCTCGAGGCCAAGCTCAAGCTCAAACTCGAGTATAGCATGAACAAGTCGAGCTAAGCTCGCCCACCTCGACTTGACTTGGCTAGATGCCCACCCCTACCTTTGATTATGTAGATGGAATGGATTTAAAAAAAAAAAAAAAAAAAAAAAAAAAAAAAAAAACTTTGTACGGCCAGCTTAAATTCCAAAAGAAAAGTGTAGGGCCCAATGATTCTATACATAATATCCAACCCGTCCATCATATGCAAACCCTCAGTCCTCTTGGCTCACAAAAATCAGGTCAGTCAAAAACTCAGGTGGGTCACAATATGTAAATCAGGCCTAAAACCTATAAAATCACATGTTCTAATCCGCTGAGTTTTGGAATGGCCTGACAGTTGGAGTCTCCACTCATCTTGATTGGGGGCATCTTCTTAATGGATTGGATGGCATATGCAAAATATTATGAGCCTCACACACAAATGAAAGGTTTTAATGGAGTGCGGATCTAAATTTCCTTTGTTCCTCTGGTGTGATCCACAACAATGTTGGACCAGCCTGATTTTTTGGTCCTGATGAGAACTTTAGGTGGCTGGCATGATGGATGGATTGGATGTAATGAAAACATCATGTCGGGCTTCACACGTTTTCTTTTATGTTAAGTTTATGGTACATAAAAATAAAAAATAAAAAATAAATAAATAAAAGTTTATGGTACACAGCAATGTCATGGATTTAATTATTTTAGACGCGGATTGCGTACTGAGACTGCCAGCAGGGACGTCGCCACTGTGATCCGTGGATCCCATAAGGATGCATGTGTTTTATCCATGACCTTTGTTCATTTTATATCATTATTTTATGGCACGAGAGAAATATCCAATACAACAAATACAGGATTAGCCAACGATGTATTTGGCTGATTAGCGGCGCTAATTAAAGGGGGGCGTCGATTTGCGATCGGGTATAATACCGTACGAAAAGCCCTAAGCCCCTTTTGCTACCCTCTCCCGACTCTCTGTCTCTCACCGCCCCCACGCCTCTCTCTCTATGGTTGACCACATAGTCAATCGGAAATACTGTGAAGGTGGAGAAAGAGAGAGAGAAAGAGATACTGTGAAGGAGGTACCGCAGCGCCTTTCTATTCCCTGCCTTACAAAGGTGGAGAAAGAGAGAGAGAAAGAGAGAGAGGAAATCGGTGGAATTTCCGTCGCAGGAGAAAAATCGCTCCTATAAAGAGGTATGGATTTGATCTTCCCATCTCTCCTTTTGCAAATCAAATTCCGTTTTACGATTTCCTTTGATTCCAATCCCAATCTTTTCCGATTCTGTTTTAATTTCTATGTTCGAACAAATCCCAAATCCTCTGAGATTCTCCCAATACTTACGTTCAAAACCTACATCTCAATGCAGATTTCATTTCTTATGAAAATCGCATAAACTATCAATTTTCAGAATTTCTTATTGATCGCATTTATAAATCTTTTTTGCCCTAATTATATTATTATGAAAAACAATACTTTAACGATGCATCCAGCCACACAATATGGTGATACTCCATCAAGATAATCCGGACGGTTGGATTGGTTGAATTGTCGATTGGTCATCTTGCGTAGCCTGTATATGCCCTTTGATCTATGTTCATGGTCCTGGATGCATCAATTACCCCTGGTTTCGAAAAAACGGGCCCTTGAGTTGATGCCGTCTATATTGTCTTGATTAAGGATCGGCCATCTTGTGTGGGATTGATGCATCGTATGATCGATGTGTATGGCCCCGGATGCATTCTGTAATTTATCAAAGCGACAGTTTCAATCAATTCATGCCTATAAAATCTGTTACAGAGTCTATACCTCAAAGATTTTTTTTTTTGGTTGTATTATCCCAATAAATTGGAATAAAATGAGGTCAGGTGGTAAAAGCGATTCGATTTTAATTGTCAAGTGTGATTTTTTCACTTTAAAAGCTAGATATCACCAAAAACTAGTTACTAGGGCCTATATTAGCGAGTCTCTAAGCTTTACTTCTTGTCCCTGCCAGACACGTGTGCCAATGTATTGATCCAAAGCATTTACGGTTCATCTTTGAAGTATGTTGGCATATCCAATAAAGCAAACATGTTTGTGAACTTGGTACGCTAGGAAACCCAGTTCTTAGTAGCATTGTATGGTATCTTTAATCCTATCTCTCATTCACAATTGCTACCTCATTCTTTCATGATTTACAGTGGTATTTATTCCCATACAAATCCCTAACTGTGAGAAGTCAGGGAAATGTTAACAGTTTATCTAGATTTACTGAGCTAAAAAAACTTAAAAATGGTACAAGTTTTAGTAAAACCGAAAAACAGTAGCATAGATGGAATGTTTCCAGTAAAAATCATAAAAATGAATCCATATAGCATGTTACAATCGGGTTACAGTGATTCTAGGAAATTGGGATTCTTATACCCATTTGGTTCTCTGTATCTGTATCTGGGTGTCATAGGTTACCTACAAAAGCACGCTTTCACGAAAAAGATCATCCCTTCTCTCATGTTCTTATGCCAGTGGTTTTGATATATGGTTCTGGGGTTTCTACCTATGCCTGGAAGAATCAGATGATTTGGTGTTAGACCAATTTGAAACTGTGGTTGTTCTACAGCCATGCAGGATCAATGGTGGGATTCATGGCCTTTTGATGTTGGTATGGTGATGTCTTAGATTGACTTTTTTAGATCTTGGAAACTTACTCGTGGACGTTTCTTGTGTGTGTGTGCCCACACATGCATGGGGTGGGGGAAAGAGAGCGTGTGTACATGTCTATCCATGCATGTATATATGTATGTATTTACGTATTAAGGAATAGCAATTGATAAAGGGGAAAAACCTCTAAATTCACTTGGTAGGAGCCTTTGATATAGCCTGTAGTACCTGCAAAAGAGTTTTTTTTTTTTTGTCAATTGAAGAAGGGAGGACCTCCTTCCCCACTCATGCTTTTTGTTTGTTTAAAATGTATTTTTTTAAAAATGCATACTTTCCAACATGTACTTGTTTGCTTGTGAATCTACACACAAGGCCAATGGGCCCAACATCGCTGCATAGGCAAGAGTGATCTCTAAGCAATTACTAAGGCCAATACAACATCCATAGGTTGGTAGTTTTAGAAGTGGATTGCCTGCAGCACTCATCTCCAAACTCTGTGGGGCCACAATGACATATATATGTTTTATTCATTTTGTTTTTCAGCTTATTTTAAGGCATGAATCCAAAAATGAAGTAAATCCAAAGCTCAATTAGACTACACCACAAGAAATAGTGGGGATTGAATGCCCACCACCATTGAAAACTTTTTAGGAGCCACAAAAGTTTTGAGTTAAGCTAAGATTTGTGTTTTCCCTTCATGCAGGTGTGTGTTAACTTATCAATAGATTGAGTGGAAAATAAATATCATGGTGAGCCCCGTAAATATTTTGACAGCCGGCAACATTATCCCCAATGTGGAGCATCCAATTAAGCTTTGGATTGGCTTTTTTCATAGCTCATACCTTAAACTAAGCCAGCAACATAGATTTAAAAAAATGGATAGAAAATGCACATTATTATAGTAGGCCTGATAGAACTTGAGCCCCATTACCCTTGAGTGTTGCAAGTTATTTACTTTTGATAATTTTTATAAAATAATTATAAATGTTGGCCCTGACCATACACTCACAACTGGTGTTATCAGGTAGGAAGATCTGTAGTTTAATATTCGCCTCTCAGTTTGCTAATAAGCAGGAATATTCTGATTTACTCCGTTGTTTATGGGCAGGCAAGTAGGAGTTTTTTTTTTTTTTTTTTTGAAAGATAATTTTATTAAGAATTGGCTGTGACTACCAACTTTTTGAAAGATAGTTTGTTTTTTATTTTATTTTATTTTATTTTATTTTATGGATTATGAAATGTTCAGTGGCTGGGGTTCTTGTCTCATGCACAGTTAAAGTTTGATGTAGTTATACTTCTATAAGAAAATTCCAATGCAATTCATGTCATGTCATACTGTAGAATATTGTGGTGCATATCACAATACATATCAGAACACATCTCAACACACGACAATGTACAAAAAGCAACAGAAGATTCAAAGTACGGTTTCTAGGCTAGGCAGTCAACCAATCACATTGGGCCCTGATGGATCAAGATGTGAAAGTGTCCTGATGGGTCAATTTGCACATGTAAGATCCTTCCTTAGCTCAAGATAATTAAGCCGTTGATTAGAAGGAACCCAAAATAAATGGTAGTTCTTAAAAGTTATTCCAAAATAGACAATTCTAGCCCTTGGATAAGCAAAATTTAATAGCAAAAGCAGTTGGCGAAAAACACATTAACAAAGTCAGAAATAACAACCATAGATGGGATGGATAGGATCATCTAATCTGGAAATCTTGGGAACGTTATCCATGTATGGTGGATTCCTTCATATATGTAGTCTAGATGACCATGTAGGGATTTGCATCATGATAATAAGGCAAGAAGAATTCTCATTGCTCCTGTTTCTATTATTTCTATATTTTCTTTCTTTCTTGATTTTGTAGGCATGTTTTTGGGTTTTCTAATAAAATTGCTTTCTTTTATGCACAACTCCAATAATAACTTTGTGCTCGAGCTGGACTTTTCGCCCTTCACTGATTCTCTTTTCCTCAGCCTACTCTATATATATATATATATATATATATATATATATATATATATATATATATATATATATATATATTTGTCTCAACTCTCTCTTAGTATTGGAAAAAAATGCATAGGAGTTGTTTGTTAAAACCTCAAAGAAATGTGATTTTGTGGAGAATGGTATGCTTTTAGTTTGGTTCTACTCTTTCTCTCTCTCTAACTTCTTGAAATGCGGAAAAAGCAATGGATGATGATCTGTTTTGGTTGAATGGTTTGAGCCATGAAACCAATAAATGATGTTCAGGAACCCATAAATAGTTGGATTGTGTCAATCTCTATGGAAAGAACAACAGTTTTAGATTTTGAAGTTGTCAGTTATTGGAAAGATCCTTAACCACTCAACAGGGCCAAACAAATAAACCACAACAAGGTCTTCAAATCGAGTCGTTCATAGTACATGGGCCACCCAGACTAATGCTAAGTAAAAATTGAAAACTGAGCTTAGTGGGCCAACTCTCGGACTGAGCATTCTATGACATCTCTATCTTTTAATCTTCACTAGTTCCTTTAGAGGCCACAAATCCATGGCTAGAAGCGCATATTAAAGTCTGTTTATGTACCAAGTCATTGGTCACCACACCTGAATGTTGTCACAAACTTCTACATATAGCCAATCCTTTTGGAACTTACGGTCATTTTATCCTTAAAAATATCCACTACTCATGCAAACTGTACACAAACTTCTAAATATAGCCAATCCTTTTCTGCCTAAGTTTCATATAAGAGGAAATCATTTTTCTTTCCTCTGATGAATATTATTTTCTACCAATCCAAACAAGCCTAAAGAACTTACCAAGTTAGCTATTGAATGGTAAACAAATGACATAAATTTTTATACAATTAATTGCTAGAAATTTATTACTTTATAGTTATTAATCACTTAAAGTGAAAGAAGCTTTGCTAACTCAATTCTTATATCGGATATAAAGCTTTGTTACTTTATAGCTATTGAATGGTCATTGAAAGTGAAAGAAGCTTTGTTTTCATATCGGATCCATGACTGAAACACTGTCAAAATCGCATACAATTCTTTCCACACTAAGCGAGGTGAGTTGAGAAGTGATCTGAAGAGTGTTTTAGCTCAGAAGAACTCTCGAAACGATCTGGTGGTTAGGGAAAGCATCAACAAAAGATAAGAACTTTCCCGGATGGATGAAGACAAAAAGCGGTGATCTCGATCTATGGCAAATTGTCATTGAAGTGTTAAAGAGAAAGGAGAAAGGATCCCAGTTTAGCATAACATGCAGAGGTGATTGATTGGATTGCAAGGTAATTCTCAATCATCTGTCTCGAAGATAGCAGGTCTTATGTGGAACATCATAGAGTACTTGGTCATACTCCAACCGACCAACAATCATAACTATGGTTAGACAATATGGATTTATATTTGTTCTTTGTATTAGAACCTATGATAGAGGCCTTCAAAATCAATCAAAATGTAGGAAAAGTGGGGATGGAATATAGTCTTGCTAGCTATTGGAACATTCTAAAATCTGGTTATTCCGGGCAATGGGAATCGTGATCGATGTGTTCTGATTCAAATAAGATGTTATCAGTTGAAATAATCATCGGAGGGACTTCACTTCTATTCAAATCATGTGTTTCACTAAGATTTCAAATAGCTCTCCGTTTCACTAGATATCTTGTGACTTTCACTAGCTCTCCCGGTTTCACTAGTCATAGGGTTATATTTCTTATGTACAGTTTGTCACTTAAGCTTCTTTCTGTGTAAATACATCAAAATTGATTACTTGGTTGATTGATTGACAGGGGAGCCATGGAAAACAAGAGCCTCAACGTATGTTTTGACCTATGACCCTTTTCAAAATTAATTAGCTCATTTACTTTTGGAGATGATTTCACGATATTCGCAGCGTGCGTGCGCAGTGTTGGAAACAGATATTCAATTCAAAGCTTGTCTTGTCTTCTCCGAAACGCTTCGATCGGATTACTTTTGCAATTTTGGGAGTCATCAGTCCACGAGGTATATTCTACTATAAAAATGATTTTGATCTACCAAAATTTGATTTTCCTATTCCATTTTAATTGGATCTCGATTTCGTCTTTGATGGGCTTCGACTTGAGTTTATTTGCAGTACTTCCACAATCAGACAGCAATAGGTTGGTACTTGGTACTTTTATTATCGATTTTACTATTAAGATTTTATAACTTGTTCCCTTATATTCCCTAGTTTCTTAGCTTTTTCCTAGGTTTTTTTTTTTTTTTTTTTTTTTTTTTTTTTTTTTACCCTTGTTCTTGTTTTTGTTTGCTTTATTTTTAGCTTTGGCCAAATAAATTTCATCTTTCAAAAAAAAAAAAAAAAAAAAAACTCGTTCTCTTATATTGCTTTATCCGTATTTACGCCTTGTTTCTTTACAGATCCATTTTTCGAGGATTTATTGGAGTCTGGAGAACTTGTCACATGTAGGGCCTATGGTTTGTTGATCCAAACTGTAGATATGATGGGCCTGCTTTGGAGGGGGCATCCCCAAAGATCTCTCGATTGGAAGATCATGACTCTTGATCTTTGGCCAATTTGATATTGATTGTAGACCATCTCTGTATTGCTTCATCATCAATTTGTAGGGCACAGATCTAAGGGCTAGGCACGGTCCGAGATTTGGGAAGCTCACACTATGTGCAATGAAGCTCATCTACACACACCGCACATGTGCCAAAGATGGCACATAGGTGCAAGAACTAATCCATCCATCGGGTTGGTCGACCTTATAATTTTTTTTCCCAAATTAAAATCTGGTCCAATCAAGCATGTGAAATTTGTAATATTGAAAACATGTGGATGGTTAGTAAACTTGACCAAGTTTTTCGTAGAACCAGTAAATTTGTTTTACTGAATGTAGCTCGCGTGACCAGTGGATCAACCTCATTCTTGGGCTAGGGCGTCAATCTAGTGGTGTTGTTCGATTGATGGATTGGATCTCGAGACCTATTGTGCCATGTTGGCACATGTGGATGTGTGCATCAGCTTTAGTGTACACACATTTGGGTTTAGTACAGTTTCCTATACTATTAGTCCCGAGGATAGGAATTTTGTATTTCAAAAGTTGTAGTCAACTCGAATTAACTGCCATGTTGAAATTGTTGCGAGTTACATGCCGTGGATCGGGTTCCAACTCGGCTGAAGGAAGGTCTTCTTGTCTTCGAGAGATCAGTCTTGTTGCTTTCATTCATTCATTCTTTTTCTTTTTTCGTTTGACTTTTTAATGGCTTGAGATTTGCCTTCTACCATGGATTTATTTCTTCACTGGTTCAAGTGTTTGCAATCATACTCGAATTGCTTTTGTAGGAGTTCTCATCCGACATGGGCAGCCGTGCAGATTAAGCGCATAGCAGATGTTTCAAGACTTCGCAATTACCAGTTTCCTCAAGTTGATAATAACCACAAATTTTTATATATACTTATTTGTCTTACTCTTTTCTAGTTTATAACTCGAAAATCCATAATATCCAATATTTTGTGTCTTACTCTTTTTTAAAATTAAGTTCTCTAATTTTTTATATGGTACACTTCCTATCGAAATGACTTGTGTCTTTGGTAGAAAGGGGAAAATGGAAGTGGGTATTTGATCAATGAATGGGGAATCGAGAAGTTCAGGACTGTTGCTAAGCAGTATTATGGAAAGAAGTTTGAGCCCTTCCGAGAGTAACCAGAGTGGGAATTCAAGAGTTTGTCTGGGCTGGCATGATCAGTTATGTTCTACCCTACCCATACCCACAGATTTGTAACCGATGTGTTCTCGCTTCTTACTTCCTCTCTTTAGGATTTATCTATAGATCTGGTTTTCTATAGAATTTAACATGTATTAGCTAGATTTATATTATCTCGATTATTTCATTATCTTGCCTAGGTTCTTATTGATATATTAGGTGTGGCATGCTTTTTTTTTTTCTTTTTCTTTTTTTCCTCTCTTTCCCTGTTTGTGCTCTCTGATCAATTTAAGAGTGTCATTAGCATCCAAGCAATGTTTACATATTATCGATTACGGAGTGAGTCGTGAGGCTTGAGCGTCGCAACATCAATAGTAGAGGTCAGGTCTATTTACATATTATCTGATTAATTACTTGCCATGATATTTTTGAGCACTTATTTGTTACTTGAAGCTAACAATTTAGTGTAAAACAAAAAGAAAAAGAAAAAGAAAGAACAGAAAGCTAATAGTTCATTTTAGGGTGCATTTAGTTGGGTTACAAGTTGTCACTGGTCCATGTTCAGTATACACTATGTGGCCCACAGTGAACAACTTGGATGTCTAGGAGAAACATCAAGTACTCTCTTGGCAGTGGAAACCAGAAGTTGCTTTCCATGAACGTCTGTGAGTTGAATGACCCTCGTAATGTTTATGTTTATGGTCATGTAATTCGTTTTCTGTATTTGGGTTTCTGGAAGTTTGAAGCTAGTTCTCATACTTCTACATGCCATAAAAGCATACATGACATGATGAGAATACAGTTGAATTAGTATAAAATATGGTTTGTTGACTTGAATGAATGAACTGACATGACAAATGATCTTGAACATATTTTTTTTAATAGTTAAAATCTTGAGGAGATGAGTGTTTGATGATGCAGGTTGAAGTGTATCATTCAAACATGGAAGTGTTACCTTGGATTGACAAATTGTTGGTAACTAATGTAATTTTTCTTTTCTTTTCTTTTTTGCAACTATTATAGTAATTTAGCATGGGAATTGATAATAACAACCATAATGATTTTGAGTTTCCATTTTCAATTTGGGAATTGAAATTCATGTTGGGTAGGTGCTCTCCAAATTCTGTGGCTGTGATTTCCTTCTTCTTCTTTTTTTCCCTTTCTTCTAAAGTAATTGTTGCAGGAATAAATATTTACAACCCGATTGATTTTGAGTACACCCATTTTAAATTTATGGATTTGAAAACTACAAGAATGCGCTATAGGAAAAATGGGGTGTTTGCTAGTGATCTGCAATGTGATTTTCTTTGTAGCTTTTAGTATGAGCTACACCTTTGAAAGTTCACTTTGTGCATATGTATGTGTATATATATATATATATATATATATATATATATATATATATAATTTTCTTTTTCAGATTGTATTGAATTTTGATAACTTGTCATAGTTTTAAAAATATTGTCTGATACCAAGTTGATTTGATATCGGCTCTATGCAAGATGATATTTGGGACCAATTCAAAAGAGATGTCTGAATCGATGAGTCCTTGAGTTGTTAGAACTCATTCGGACTCAACCAAGTTGCACAATGTGCTGTGGTGCAACAAATGATTTTGTTTTTTGGGTCTTGACTTTTGGCAAGCAGGACGTTGTGGCAGCTTGTGAGATTATGAACTGCAATGGTGTTGAGGTGCAAACTGCAATGTCAGGTTTCCTTCTTTTTTCTTTTCTTTTTTCTTTTTTCTTTTTTCTTTTTGCAACGTTCGAAGTCCTCAAGGTAGCAAGCCCATGGCTCAATGCTTGGCAGTCTTGAGGTTTCAGATTCAAGCCCATCTTTAAGAAAAAGAAAAAGAAAAGAACTATCCATTTTCAATTTGCTACTTGATATAAGTCTTAAGTTATTTTTCTTCCTTGCAGTCTTTGTATCCGTTTGGGCAGAACAAACTGACAAATCTCCTCATAGAGCATTGCCATGTGTGTGAGTGCACCACGGAATTTCTTACTAAGGTGGAGGTAGGAAACTACTACTTTATACCTATGCAGTTGTGCACCATAATCTGCACATCACATATGTACTGAAGGCATTCAATCAGTGTAGTGCTAGGAGCACTTGAGAAGCTGCCTCTTGATGAGAGCTTCAGGAATTGTGGAAACTGTCAAACATCTCCTTGGCAGGCAATAGGAGCTTGAAAGTCCAGAGAGGGCAAGAACTTTGTTTGATAGATGAATTTGTTTTTATTTATTGTAATAAATATATATATTTTTAATTGTCTAGTAATATAAATTTTGTTTCATATTCAGTTTTATTTGTATTGCATCATTTTTATGTTTCAAATATTTAAAAAATACAGGTTTTGATTGAATTATAATAATAAAAAAAATTACTGGCATGCTAGGGCCTCTCAAATCCATAGAAAGGCTACTCTAGGCGCTTGTGTAGAAATCTTACGGCGCTTTGTCATGGAAAAATAGTATCCCGGGACCATCTTTGGCGGCGCTTATTACCGTCGCAGATATCTATTGTTGTGGGCGCTAATACAAGCGCCACGAAAAGCATATTAGCGCTGCTAATACTTTTAGCGACATACCCATGACGCCGATAATATATTCGGCGGCGCTTTTTTGGGATTTCTTCAGCGCT